>CAUYRT010087640.1:0-158956 GCA_963574885.1 Lepilemur ruficaudatus | reverse complement strand
GAATGGGTTCAATAAGCCATTCTGCCTTTTGCAAGCTTTAAATTTTTAATCTGTGAAGTGGGGATAATAATTGTAGCTGCCTCATAGGGCTGCTGGAGACATTAAATGAATACCCAATAAATATTAGCTATTGCAGTTACTGCCAAGAGTATCCAGGGGCATTTCAACTAGTTACCCTGGGGCAGCTTTACAAAGTGAATGGTAGGTGTGTCAAGGAGTCTCATGGCACCATATTAGGCGGGGAACTCAGTGAACTCTACAAGGGCTGGGATTGTGCCTTGCTCACTTGCTTCTCTATTCCCAGTGCTTAGAACATAGGAAGCACCCAATAAATATTTGAATAATTAATAAGGCAGATGACCTAAATTCAAATCCTAGTTCTGCTACTTCTGGTCTTGGGCAAGTTATTTATCTTCTTGCATTCCGAGTTTGCACATTTATGAAATGGGGAGAAAAAAATCTTGCAGGGACAGCTATAAAACTAGTCAACTGATATTGTGTGCTTACAATGTGCCAGGCACTGGCTAAGTACTTCCCACGGGCTACGCTCTTTGATTTTTCACAACAGCCCTACAAGGTAGGTGAATTACCGCTCTGTTTTGTAGATGGTGAACTGTTGTGCAGAGAGTTCAAAAAATATTCCAGGGTGACTGAGTGACTGAGTGGTGGAGATGAGGTTCCAAGCCAGTTAGGCTGGTCCCCTACTCTACGGATGCTGTATGCCTCCTCATACAGACTCTGGGATAAAATAGGAATTCAAATTATAGCCTCTGCTACTGCTTTTGTTATTATTAAGAATTTTTTCCCTGTGACACTTTGCACAGCGGAAAGATTCAGTCAGCCTAGTCATCTCTATGCTTATGATGATACGTCTGCACTCGAAAAATCTTGCCCAGTGAGAACTTAGAGGTTGAGGTTTCTGTTTGTGTGTGTTTGTCCTGCTTGCCAGAATACTGACTTGAAAATCAAAGCAAACACGTGTTTTCAGAAGGCATTTCAGTTGGACAACTGCTGATAATTCTCACATGCAGCCAGCCAGGAAGGCAAGACAAAGGGCAGATTCCCACATCTGGGGAGCTCCGAGGGATCTGATAAGGTAGGGATCAAACAAAAGAAAGACAGATGCCCGAGCCAGACCTCACCCTGCTGATATGTGATGGAAAATCACAACGCTGGGGAAAGCTTGAGATGAATTGGATCTTAGAGGTCATCTGGTCCCGGTGAGGAAAGAGGACCAGAGAGGCACAGATATCCTGGGCTGTGGAAGGGATGGTGATGAAGGGTCTACTTGAACACTCCCTAAAATGGGTACCTGGGGTTTGTGCCAGGCCAGCATCCACTACCCCATCTTCTGGTGACAGTATCTTGATTTGGGGAACCACCCACATGAGTTTAGTACACTGACCACACTGTGCGGCCACCCATAACATTCTGGATAAATCCTACTAGCTAGTCCATGGCAGAGTTCTTATAATTATTTTCCACAACTCCATTGGGAGTTCCAAAGATGGAAGATGGAGAATTAATTTCTCTAGTGTTCCAGGAAAGTCACATAATGTGAGTACTTTTCTCCCTTGGTAGCACTGTGGGGCTTGTTTAACTAAGGTACCAAGTATTGAAGCAAGAGGAGTGTATCAGAGTTACACAGGAGACATGTAGGAGGTGTTATAGTAATATGTTCCTGTTATTCAATGTTGCTACCCCAACCTGGCTCCAGCAGTGACTACAAGGTTCTACTAGACACTAACAGTGAAAACCAAGTGCTTTCCAAAGCAATTCTCTAGAGGATATATTTATTGCAGAATTGTTTATAAGAGCAAAAGATTGAAATCAACCCAAATATTCATCTATAGGGGACTGACTACATAAATTTTGGTGCATTTATACTATAGAATATTATGTGGTCATTAAGAAGAATAAGTAGAGGCTGTGTATACTAATATAACACCATCTCCAAGAAATAATAAGTGAAGAAAACCAAGGCACAGACAGTGGGTATAGTATTTAGGTTACCAAAAAAAAAAGAGACAAGAGACATCCACATGTATATCTGTATAGACATAGACATTCATTGGAAGGATATATACATACAAAGTGGTTGCTTTAGGGGAGGAGAGCAGAGAGGTTATAGACAGGCTCTGCAGAGAGCTTCATTTTCACTAAGTATCCCTAATGTGTTAAAGATGCTTTTACCATGTCCATGGATTATTTAAAGTAAACAAATAATTTTAAAGCAACAATAAATAGCTATTTATAAAGTATAGAGCCTCACTTGGAAACAGCATCTGAACTTTCCTCCATCACTCAATCCCAATCAGGAGGCAGCATTTAAAGGCCTTTTTTTACCCCACAGTGGAGTCTTTAGCTCCAAGGCTAAGACAAAGGCTGCTCCAATCCTACAATACCCTTTCTTAAGAGACTTGATGATATAAAATGAGAGGAGGGAGTTGTCCAAACTTCTACTCATTCAGTATTTCTCTGAACAATAATAATAGGGTGAGGAGGAGGCTGATAGTTTCTTCCCCGTGTTTTGAGTGTCTGGGCAACAGAAGCTTCCAACTCTATCTCCAATCAGCCCACCTGACTGTCAACTAGGAAGTCATGGACCTTGATCCCAGGGGAGGGCAAGACAACAGACTGTGTGGTATGAATAAAAGAACTTCTATTCATAATCACTTCCATCCCAAAAGTAAGCTGTACTCATTTTTAATTACAGATTAAGTTGTACCTTATAAATACATATGCATATAGTAAGGGCATATTCTGAAAAGTTTTTGCTAATAGGGGTTCATGGTCAAAACATTTTGAAGACCACTTTATAGAATAATTCCAGAGAGGCAAAAGATATAGTAGCAATAACATCAACTTTAAGGTCAGGTGAACCTGTGTCTGAATCCCAGGTCTGTCCCTAATTAGCTGTGCCACCCTGAATAAGTGATTGTGTCTCTCTGTTTTGCTTCCTCACTTGTAAGAAGAGCATAATACTAGGAGGTATCTTGACAGGTCGCGGTGAAGATTAAATGGGACAAAGCGTGTGTGGTAGGCAGCTTGTGAGAGGGTCCTAGTGACTCCACCTCCTGGGATTCACACCCTTGTGGTATCGACTCCCCTTTAGTGGATATAGTGACTTATGTTTGATGAACACATCATACAAAAGTGATCAGATGTCACGTCTATAATTAGGTTACAAAAGACTTTCTCTCTCACTCTTCTTGCCTGTGTGCCTTAATTGGGAGGGCAATAGGGAAGGAATGAGGGGGAGTCTCGGGTCCATGGCCAGTGAGAAACTGAGACATTCAGTGCAACAGCCCTGGAGGACCTGAATGTGATCACTATCCACTTAAGTAAGCTTGGAATTGAATCTTTCCCCAGTTAAGCCTCCAGGTGAGACTGCAGCCTTGGCTGATACCTTGATTGTATCCTAGTGAGAAATTCTGAGACGGAGAAGTCAGGTAAGCTGCTCAAAGATTCCTGACCCACAGAAACTGTATTATTATTTTAAGCTGCTACATTTTGGAGTAATTTGCTATTCAGCAATAGACAACTAATATAGCGTGCAAGTACTTAACAATGCATGACATGTAAAAGTTTAGTAAATGGGAGTATGAACCATTACATAGCAGACATATGGCCATGTTCTTATCTCATACCATTGCAGACATCACTGATCACAAAATATCATCAGGATATTTTTTTCCTGGTGAGCCCAGCTGCAGTCTCAGAATCTTAACACAGAGCTCCAGGAAGCTATCAACTGTTCAGATGAGACTTAATTCTGAGCTAGTCAATATTTCTTACTTCTTTACACTTTCTCATATGTTACACTCCTCTAATGGGAGACCAATTCTTTTTTTTTTCATGGTAAGCGACAGGACTACAAATTATTAGAATAAAGCTATAAATGTATATAAAGTACAAATGGCTGACACCATACGCTGTCCCAAGCATAGATTTTGCTCTAGAGAAAGGAGACAGAGAGATAGAGAGATGGGGAATATCAAAAGCCTTAAGAGAATAGAGGAGAGAAGCAGAGAAGGGGCACCAAATCTCACTTTATATCTCATGTTTACCACAATTTGTTTTTTTTATAGGGCTGCCATTTTTAACAAATGAAGGAATAAGTAGGAAGTTGGTATGAAACTGATGAAATGATTTAAGGAGTAAGCCATTGTTTTTAAATACAGAACATTTCCTTCAAATCAATATGAAATGTTTTCCTTGCCTAATACAATAACAATGTGAGCTATTGAAATAATGTACTTTTAGTTATTTGTGTGCTTAATTTTGTTAGTTAAAGCAGGGAGATATCTTGGATGCAGGAAAATATCAGGACAAATGGCCCCTAGGAATTGTCCTTTAGATATCTACAACATGTGTAACAAATACCTGAGGATCTTAGGAAAATGTATATTCTGACTCAGCAGGTTGGTCTAGGGTCAGATTCTGTATTGCTAAGAAGCTACCAGGTGATATTGATGCTGCTGCTCTGCAGACCTCGCTTTGAATTGCCAAATAGCAATCTCCCTTCCTGGGGATGTTTGAAAGACTTCGAGGTCAAAGCTGCTTTAAGTCCAGAAGCCCATGCGGTTGTCAGTTCATGGTGGGTGGAGGGTGTCTCTGTTCAGCTCCCTCTTTTGCTAGGCACAGAATTGTAGACTGACATTAAGTGAGTTAGGGAAATTGAAAACCTGGGCTGTTCTGGAAAGGATGATAAGAATTTAAGAAACTTAGATAAAACCCTGAATTATATGACAGGAAATATCTTTGGAAATAGAAAAGGCAAATAAATGCCATTTATGGAAAGAGAAAAAATATCTCATCTTTCCAGTGTGTTTTGGAGCAACTCAAACGGGCACATTACAGATCCCATCCATTTTGCAATGGATAGAATTTTGTATGAGGTCACAGCTCTAAGGCCATCCCTACTTTGGATTTCATAATCTCACAGCGCTTCATCTTTTTTAAAAAGAGAAGTAAAAGATAAAAATAAATCAAATCTGGTCATAAAAATAGGTTGACCTTGAGGCTTGGGGTTGAGTGAATTACGTTAAACATGAACTCTTGACTCATAGAGATGGCCCATTTAGTACAAGCTACTCCTTAAACAGTACTTTCCAAGAGAGAATTATCTTTTGCCTTAAAAATAGTGGAGTTGTGTGACTCCATATTCCCATTGCTGTGGAATGGAAAGTATTATATATAACAGAGATACCAGAGGTTGAGTGAGAAGATTGGGAAGAGAATAGATTCCTTAGAAATGTCACTCTTTAGGAACTTCTTTCCAAATCTCTTTCTTTCATGGAGGATTTTCTACATAATCCATTCTTTTTTCACCCTGAAAATATTTACACGGGAGTAATGTAAATATGCCAAGCATTTGCTATATATTGCTTAACAGCAACAGGAACAACAAACACCAGACCTGGCTCCTGCCCAAGGGAATTTACAGTCTAAAGACAAAGCACAGGTAGACACTGCTCAGTAAACACACACAAAAATACAATGATTGCATGCAATAGCAGGAATTCTGTTACTGTTCTGTGATAGCTCAGTATAAAATGTGGCATGAGGGAAGTTCACATTTGGTGCACACGGTCTCTATTTTCTTCTTCCTATTATTTAATGTCTTCCTGCTGTAGGATTCCAGCCTCACAGGCATATCTGGACCCCCCCCAGAGGGCCCATGCAGTGTCAAGACCAAGTGTCCTCGATGGTTCTCCTCTTAACGTAGTCAGGTGGCCTCTCCCCAGGCAAAACAATGGCCCTTCTAGGAACTTGACTTTTAAGATAACCAAATATACAGAGAAAGATCTGTGTGCACCAGAATGTTTTGGTATAATCTAAAATAGTAAAAATATAACTAGAAATGACAGATATCCTTTAAGAGAGGGTTAAGTAAATAAATAAGCATTAATTCCTGAGATACAATATTAATCAATAGTAAAAAATGATACGTACACACACACACACACACACACACACAAAGAAAAGATGTTTATAATGTATTGTTCAATCCACAAAGCAGGTTATAGAAGAGCTTGTATAATGGGAACTCCCTTATGTAACTTGCATTTACGTGTGTTGTGTGTTTATACATAACATGTATTTCCATTATATAGAGATACATATACATACATACATATACAACATATATGTAATTTGTAGTATAACACCAGGAAGACTTCTCTCTGTGTATATACACATCTGTGTTCTTGTCCCAGTCATCATTGGGACTAATTAATGAGCTTAAATTGTGGCATATAACAACAGCTTAATCCACCTTGGCCAGGTAGCATATTTAGACTTGAATGGTGGTAGTCAATGCATGAAACAACGAATTTGAGAGTCATTTTAATATGATGGATGTCTACAGGTAATTTTTAGGCATCAACTCAAATTCTTTAGCTAAAAAACTAATTTTTAGCTTTTCTTTTCTTGTTGATTTCTTCTTAGGCAGGTGGAAGGTTTTCTTAAGCACTCAATATCTGTGGAGTTGTGCACATCTTTGTGAAGATCCCAGACAAATTAGAAAGTCAAATTAGCAATTCATATTTAATACTGCTTTGTAGTTGTTTTTTTTTTAAGTTGGCAGCGATGTTTACTCTTTGAGGGGGAGTTTATAATTATGCAGATTGGAGAAACAGTCTGCATATGGTATAATGATAATGCCTTGGTTTTTGTATTCAAAGTCAAAAGTATTTCTAGGTATTTCTTTCATTTTGCCCATTACTGGAGGGGAGGTTAGCCAAGGCTAGGTGCCTGCTTTCTCTACAGTGATGGAGTATATGAGGAACTTGGAACTTGGGTACTTGTATAGGCTTTTATCTTTGAGAAAGCACTGCTGAGATTTGCATAGTATCATCTTATAGCAGATACTATTGGTTGCCTTTACAACAACCATTCATCTTTCCTTTTTTTCTTCTAACAGGGCTTTAATTTTTTTCAGATATCCACTTTAGTCTATGAAACCATGTATTTCAGAGGATATGGGTTCCATCCCTATCCCCAGGGCTACACTAATGACTGATCTAAGCTAATCTTGGTGGTCCCATTCACTTTGCCAAGGATTGATTTAGGCAAGGGTATTTGACACACTTCTGGACAATGAAGGTTAGTGGATATTTGCTGGGGCATTTCTGGAAAGGCTGATAGAAAGAGAGACATAAAAGAGAGAGCCCGCTGAAGATGTCAAAACCCAAGTCGTGGTGACATTATTGATCTACTCCATTAACCATTGATGGACCTGCTCTACCTTAGAATTTCTTGTTATGAGAGCTAATAACTTTATTATTATTATTTAATTTTATTTATTATTTAAGCCACTTTGAGTCTACATTTTCTGTTACTTGCAGCCAAGAACACATCTTAAGTGATACGCACTTTGACGTTTCCTGTGTTGCCCTGGGGAATATACATAATAGAGAAAACTTGAGCATATACTTGGCATCTGATTTACCAAATGAGCTTAGTTGATATTTGCTTTAGTGGTTTGGAGGAAGAAATGATAGTTTAATAAAGCTCATCTTGGCAAGAGAGGAGTCTATATCCTACAACCAATGAATGATAAGAAAAACTACTCACTATTAATCACACTGTTGCTTTCATTGAAACAAGTGTCACCATCAGTCCTGGTCCTCCTGTCAAAGCACACCTGTAAGACACAGGAGAGAAAATAAATAAATAATATACGGTCTCATTTTGGCATCAGGCAGTAATTAAGTATTTCCCCGTATTTTTTCCATCTTTAAACAAACTCCATAGAGCAGGCTGGGCCTATTCCCGGGAAGCTGTTTCATTAAGAATGGTTTATGCCTACCAGTGAGTCAGGTCTGCTACTTTATCTGCCACCATCCAGAATGCAGATCATGCTCCCATCAACTCAGCTAAATGCCTAACTGGTCCAAGAAATGTGTGCCGGTCCAGCCAGTCAGCGCATTTCATCTTCTTTGCCACATCAACTGGTTCAGGCATGGGCACAGGACTTGATTCAGACCCATGAAAGCCAGTCCTGAAACCTGTGTTGAAAATGTAAGGGAATAGAAGACCTCTTTCTCCTGCACTTGAATGGTGAAGAGGTACACTTGGAGCTGCCGGCAGCCAATGTAAGAAGTGAAGACTGCAGTTTGAGTGAGACGTACCCAGCCCCGACTTCTTTGGGGGCCCTAGATTCAGCTATGATTGAAATTTCAGTTGTGTAAATCAATACACACTCTTTTTTGCTTAAGCCAGTTTCTTTTTCTTTCTCTGATACGAGAGATAGGGCAGGTATCATATTGTCACTTTACAGAGTATGAAGTGGAGGCTCCATGAGAAGTCAGGGTGGGAAGGGCCAGGTCCCTACTCAAGGGCTCCTTCCATTCCATCCTACTGCCTACTCATTCAGTGATTCCTTGCAGTCAAATGGAAAGAGGTGACATGCCCACTGCTATCTTTTCTGACTGTAAACATTTCTGCTTTGGAGAAAATGGAGTAGTCTTCCCCAGGGTTACTGAGGGAGATAATCTATATTATTTTAGAATGGTAAAGATATATACACATGCATACACACATACACAGACACACACACGCACACATACATGCTGGGTGCTTTAGATTTGGCAGAAGATCTTCTCTTCAAAAGGTCTGTCCAGGCTGCAGGCTGGTTGTGGCTGAAGCCCTCTCTCCCCAGGTGATGGCTGCTCCCAGCCTTTGGACAGCCTCGACCTCCTCAGTCTTGTCTTCCTGACCTGGTCACCTTTGTGCCAGCTCTCTCTTCTGGCCTGTGGCTACACTGATCACAAACTCACCAACCAGCTGACGGACCTGTCTAGTGCTCGGTCCACTCTCAGGGAGTCACTAAACAGCAGTCACAAAGAGAAAGCCCACAGCCCAAATCCCACTCCTTCATGGGTGTTGACTCCTATATCTATATTTTTAATTGAACTACATTTACGCATTCAAAACATTTATACAGAAAGTTAGATTTTAAGATTCATAAGAAAAAAAAAAGCCCATCAACATAACCTGCATTCCATACTGCGCCAAGGGCTGAATCTGAGTGGTGTCGACATAGTTCAGGCAGGGAGTGTTTGCTGCACTCACCATATTTCTCATCTAGCCTCCTGCACTCATTTCTGCCAGCTGCCTGATGATGTTTGCAACCCCCTGCCCTAACTTTCCCACAGCCCACATGGGGCTAAGCCAACTGAGGTGCCACCTCGCCCCCCAGTGGCTGTGTCTGGAAGCAGCCCGTGTCCAGCCAGGTTTCTACCCCAGCAATCAGTCTTCTCATAAATGACATGGCACCACTGTATGATTTTACTTTATTTTTTCTTGTCTTTGCTGCATCTTCCAAATTATCTGTAGAAAATAGGAATTATTTATTTAAATCAGAGAAAAAAGGTTTCTAAATGCTCCTGTGGGAATGAAGCTGCCCTGTGTCCGGCAGGGACAGGGGTTGGAGGGAGCTGTGAGATGTAATCAGCTGGGCACTGGAGGGGTGCCAGAAGATTGGGTCATTCTGTGATCTTTTATAAATTGTTTCCATCTCCTGACCTCAGTTTCCCTGTCTATCAAATAAGGAAGCCATGCTAGATCAGAAGTTGTAAACTGGTGGCTCATAGGACATATCTAGCCAAATAGATGGTATTTTTTTCTTTTCTTAGTTGGATGTGAACAGCTAAAAAGAATGAACTTTCAGTTAACAATTCCAGATTGCAGACTTCTTGGCACTGTCTAGCAATGATCAGCCACGGTCCAGTATTCCTGCATGACAACGATGGTTAGATGGGGTAAGAGGTTCCCTCCAGTCCTCACCTACTTCCTAGAGGACATACACATGTCCTTAGCACCCTGCCTGACCTCATAGGCATTTTGCTCTCACCACCCTTGAATGAGGATCTCTAGGGACCCTGCTGCCCTCGGTCTGTGAGCGGAGGCTGGTGCTCTGTGTGTTAGAGACCGTCTAGGGAAGAGGAGAATGTTTTGAGCCAAAAGATCACCCCAGAGCATTCCAGTAAACCTTAATGAATTGTTCCTCCTCCCCACTTGGCCAAGAGTTGAAACAGCAAGACGCCCAGGCCTTTGTGACAGTCCCACTACATGGTTAAACCCAGAAAGGCAACAGCAGGTTTTGAAAGTAACAGAAATATTCTTCCGTTGGGGTTGCTAGCTGATTCTCTAAGTAATTTGCAATTCAAGTGTCTCTTTGTTTTGTATGAAAATTTGCTGCTATTTGAAAAGTGGGGAAGAGCTAAATTGCATCCTGCTGGTTTTACTTTGGCTGTATCAAAAAAGAAACTGTTAATCTGGTTCCATAATTAACTTTCCTGTTCTAAAAAGGCCCTGGGAGAGAGTCCAGAGAGTGGCTGTCAACTCCCTGCTTCTCTACTCAATAACTCCTTTCAGTAGGATGCCCTGAAAGCAGAATGATTCCAGGTGGGGATTGGTCCTGATTTTTCTCTTTTTCATGTTTTTTTCCTCCTTTATCCCTATCCAACCAACATTTAGTGAGCACCTACTGTGGGTAAGGCATTGTGCTGACCAGTATGAGGTATAAAAATAAATAAATCTCTGTGGCCAGAGAACATAAGTAAGTTAATTTTCCATCAATCCATCCACCCATCTACCCACCCAGCCACCCATCCTCCCATCCGCCCATCCACCCATCCACCCCTCCATCCATCCATCCATCCACCCATCCACCCATTCCACTCATCCATCCATCCATCCAAAATGTGTTAGGTTTCCATATTATGCCAGACATTGTGCTAGGCATTTGTATATGATAAATGCAAAAGTGACTTAATTGGTATTCAAGAATTCTAAAGTGAAGAGATGACTTCTGACTAGGGCGTCAATACTTGGCTTCGTGGAGAAGATAGCATTTAAATTGGCTTTGGCCCTTACGATATTTGTGAGCATGCATGTGTGAATACACATGCCCTCATGTACATGTATTTATACATGTGCATGAAATGCTGGAGGGACAGGCTGGGTGACACAATCAGAGGCATGTAGGCTGCGAATTAACTTTGAGAATCAAGAGGAGACCCCTTTGGCAGGAGCAGTGGCTCTGAACTAACATTGAGTGCTAATGAGTTTGAGTACAATCTTGCGTCACTTAACGACAGGGATCTGTTCTGAGAAATTTGTTGTTAGAAGATTTTATGGTTGTGGAAACATCATAGAGTGTACTTACACAAATCTAGATGGTCTAGCCTACCACAGACCTATGCTGTATTTTATAGTCTGTTGCTCCTAGGCTATAAAACTGTACAGCATGTTACTGTATTGAATACTGTAGGCAATGGTAACACAATGGTATTTGTCTATTAAATATATCTAAACATAGAAAAGGTACAGTAAAAATATATTTTATTTAATTTTTTATTTAATAATTTTATGGGACCACTGGTGTGTATGTAGTCCATCCTTGACCACAGTGTTATTTTGTGGTGCATGACTGTACTGCTAGGCACTGTGCTAAGCGCTTTCTGTTTATTATCTCAGTGAAACCTCACAAAGCCAAATAGTAATCATGGGCTACAAGTTACAGACGGGAAACAGAGTCAAGTAAGTTTCCAGCGAATGCATTTGCAGAATAAATGGCAGGGGTGAGACCTAGATCCGTGTCTGATTTCAAAGCACAAGGTTTAACTACTAGGAAATACTACCCAGTGGGGAAAATAACTGAAGAAGGACTTGAGTACCCATCAACCAATCAATCAATCGATAACCAATCAATAATTGATTGATTGATTCATGAAATACTATATATATTTATTGAGTCTTCAGTAAAAAGCAGTACTCTGAGAGCTAAGGGTAAAGAACAAAACAGACAAGATCATCGTCCTCTTGGAGCTCACTTTCCAACGACCTCACACTGAGATTCTTCCCTCCCGCAATGTGCGTAAGGGAGAACACACAAAGATCAAGCCAGAGTTGATCTCCAAGTTGATCCCCAAAGAGAGGACTACCAATCAGGTGACTTTTCTCCAGTTCCACCTGGATAATTTGGTTGATACCCCATCTCCTGTTTTTTTAAGGAGACTTTGTTCCCTCTTTTTTCTCCAAAATTACCGCCTTGAATATGATATGCCCATTTTCCAATCCTATCCTCAACTCTAACTTTATAGAAAGAATCTATAAGGAACTCACTCTTCGCAACCCACTTAACAAACCTAAGTAATTTTCCAGGGTTGCTCAGGCTTTTTTAGGTTCTAGCTTTGAGGTAATTTTGAGAGAGACCCTAGTCTTCATCCTGGTCCCCACTCCACACCCACCTTAGAAAACTACTCCCAGCAGTCACCAGATTTGGCCTGAAACCTGGCTCCTGAAACATTCATTAGATATCTTTCTGGAGTTGGTGCATCACTCCAAATATGTATGCAGAGTCAGGCAAAGACACTGCATTATTCCTGAGAATTAGAACAGGGCAGGAGTCCTGGCTGTGTCAGGGCTATATAAAAGCATTCTGGGAAAATTGCCCCCTGGGTTGTTGCACCTGTAAATGAGGAGGACAGCTGAAATAAGATCTTAAGTTGGCAGAAGAATGAGGTTGCTGAGGGAATCTTTTATTCTCTCACGGAATGATAGCTCCCCAGAGATAGCCACACCCTAATCCCTGGAACCTGTAAATAAGTTACATAGCACAGAGAAAGGAAAGTTTCAGGCAGGATTCAGGTTGCAGACTTTAAGACCAGGAGATGATGCTGAATCATCTGGATGGGTCCAATGTGACCATGTGGGTCCTTAAAAGTGGCAGAGGCAGGCAGTAGGGCTGATCAGGGGGATGTGATGATGGAAGAAGAGGTAGGCGAGTTCTGAAGTGTGAGAGGGGCTTGACCCACTGTTGCTGGTTTGAAGATGGAGGAAGTAGGTCATGGGCCAAGGATGTGGACAGCTGCTAAAAGCTGAGACTAGGCCCCAGCTGGCAGCTGGCAAGGAAGTGGGGGCCCTCAGCCCTACAACTGCCAGGAACTAAATTCAGCCAACAACCTGAAAAGATGTGGGTTTTCCCTAGTGCCTCCAGAGAGGAACATGGTTCTGCTAACATCTTGATTTTAGCCTAGTGAGACCCAAGTTGGACTTCTGCCTTATAGAACTGTAAGATAAATAACAAAGCTGGTGTTGTTTTAAGCCACTAACTTTGTGGCAATTAGTTATGGTATTAATAGGAAACGAATGCATTGTTGACTGAATGTCCATCCATCGGTAAGTTTGATAGGAGCAGTAGGGCTTGAAAACTGTCTGTGCTCATTAGGACTTGGTGTGACTGAATGTGGCTGAAAACCCCAAATGATAGTGGCTTAAACACCTAAAGACTTATTTTTCTTTTGCTTTAGTCTGGAGAGAGGCAGTCCAGGGCTTTCCACTATGATGTTTCTACAGAGCCATCAGGAAAGCAGGCTGATTCTAACTCTTAGCTGCCACTTTCCCAGCCAGTTCTCATTCTTCTGCTCCAAAATGGCTACCAGAGCTCTAGCCATCACATCTAAATTCCAGGCAGCAGGATCAAGAGATGCAAAGAAAAGCTGTTTGCTTAGGGATACTTCTTAGCAGTTGCTTATCATACTTCCACTTCCCCTCATTGGCCCAAACTTGGCCACTTCATCACACATGGCTCTACAGAAGGCTAAGGAGGCTGATATGCTTAAGTGAAAGTTAGGATTCTCATCACTAAGAAAATAGGACAGAATGGATTTGAAGAGATAACCAACAGGATTCATTTCATGTGGTCTTTTTTGTAGGATTGCTGGGTGTTTCTCAAAGGGCCATTGCTGTGAAAATCATTCTGGCTGGGATGACCAAAGATACTTCTTTCCCTCTTTCCAGTCATTTTTCCTAACTCCAATTCCCAGTCTACCCTAGTCAATCTTAAGGGCCCATTTAAGATATTGTCTCCTCCAAGAATTTTTCCTAAATACTACTTAGGATTTAGGAAAATTCCCCCTTTCCCTAAACTTCCATAACACAGGGTTTCTATTCACCTTTTGTCACACTCCACTTTATGTGAGCATTATTCCTGTTTGTGAGCATGTATGTTGTATTCTGGAATGCACACAATTGTCTTCTTCACAGCTTTATCTCCCACCATGCCTCAAACATGGCATGAACTCAATATGTGCATGACACAGCAGAGACGGCTGTTGCGTTCTCCAGCACTGACGGTCCCCTTTTCCTTTAGGAATGACCCCTCTACCTTACTTTAAGTGCTATCTGGGGTATGTGGCCATCCAACTAGAGAATTCAGGGCCCAGTCTCCTTTGTGGTTAGGTGTGACCATGTGATGACATTAGGGCCAATGGAATATGGGTAGGAGTGATATTTGCAAGTTCAAAGTCATCTCTATAAAGACAAATTTACTTGTGAGGGCTCTTTCCCCAGCCTCCTTCCTGTTGGCCGGAAAACAGGATGGCAATTCTTTCGAACCCAGAGATGGAAGCCACCTGTTGAGGAGGGCAGAGCCAGCTGGCCAGGCTGTGACTCACAATGGCCTTCTGGAGCTGTCTACTTGCCCTGGACTGCTCTCCCACCTTTGCATTGTGAGGGACACACACACTTACTCTTCTAAGCTGCTGTACTTGCTCCCATGACAGCAGTTTACCTGTGCCTCAACTTATCCACATGAACAATGGCATTGGTCACTCTTGGCCTATGGACAGAAGTCTGGCTTCCTTTCTACCTGTTTTCTTCTAGGAGGTGACATCTAACCTAAAATGACAAGACCTAAAGTACTCAACTGCACATGCCACATGCCATGCCCTAAAAGCAGCCACGAGCACTTAATGGAGATGTGGGCTTAGGCTCTTGCAGCCTGGTTAGCCAGGAGGGTTAAAGGAACGGGTTTGTGCCTAGCCTGACATTATTTCTGTTGGAGTCACTCTTGAAAATATTTTTAATCAGGAGTATGTTCATACTTCTTAAATAATGTTTTGTACTGACGTTCATCGCTGATTCATTCTTCTGAAACCCATCATTTTAGAAAATTGTCTTTTGCTGCCTAAGTATTTTTTGCCATTTGAAACTTTCTCTACAAAGTTCCATTTTTTGCCATACCCTTTAGGAGCCTATTTAGGCAATCCTGCTGAGCATTCATTTCCTAGCTGACTATTAACAACAAAATGCCTTGTATTTGTATGTTGTTTAATACTCTCCAAAGCCCGTTCACAACATAACAGCATTTAATCATCAGAGAAGCCTGGTAAGTTATGTAGCTTTAAGTATTAGTATCCCCACTCTGTGGACCAACAACCGCAACGATAGTTTGGTATAATAGTAGTATTTACCTATCTGTTGTGAAGTATGTTATATCACAAATGCAGTCATGTGCTGCATAATGACGTTTTGGTCAAGAGCAGACAACATATATCATGGTGGTCTCATATGATTATAATGGAGCTGAAAAATTCTTATGACCTTGTGACATCTTGGCTGTCCTAATGTTACAGCACAGGTACTTCTTTTTCTTTATAAATTTAGTATAGCCTAAGTGTACAGTGTTTATAAAGTCTATAATAGTGTACAGTAATGTTCTAGGCCTTCACATTCACTCACCCCTCACTTACAGACTCACTCTGAGCAACTTCCAGTCCTGCCAGCTCCATTCATGGTAAGTGCCCTATGCAGGTGTACCTTTAAAAAAAATCTTTATCCCGTCTTTTTACTGTGCCTTTTATATGTTTAGATATGTTTTGATACATAAATACTTACCATTGTGTTATAGTTGCCTACAGTATTCAGTACAGAAACATGTTGGACAGGTTTGTAACCTCAGAGCAATGTGCTATACCATACAGCCTAGGTGTGTACCACCTATACCATCTAGGTTTGTAGAACTCTACGAAGTTTGCACAATGACAAAATCTCCAAATGACACATTTCTCAGAACATATCCCTGACATTAAGCAATGCATAGCTGTAATATTTTCTTCTGGTAATAAAATGTTATTCTTTTAATTCACCCCATAAATCCAATAGATAGTTTGTCTTAGGCACCATCCTCTGCATGGAAACGCAAGAATGAATAAGATAGTTAATATTCCTGCTTGTAAGGATCTGGTGGGCAGTTGATGAAGCACCACCTTTTAAGCAGGATAGTGGAAGTCTACTCTCTTGTCTGTCCTACATCACCTTCTTCCTCTGGGCAACTGATTTCCTGTTGCTCCAGTCATGTGATTCTGGGCACGCTGACCACAGAAGAGGCAGGTGATTCAGGTCTGGCTTTTCTGAGTATTGCATTTCTCTGGTCACTGTGATTGGTTCAAGTGAAGTCACATGACCCAAATCTAAGCCAATCAAAGTCTTTCCTGGGATTTAGAATTTAGGAAACAGGAGGAGACAGAAGCTTTCTTTTGATTTGTCATCACTGAGCTGGAATGATGTAATTCGGGAGTCAAGTGTGGCAGTATCTTTTGCCACATGGAGGAAGCCTTTTTGCAATAGAGGAAGCCTCACTTTCCCCATCCAGCTATAAGTTCTGGCCACATTGGCCCTCTGACTGTTCCAAGAACATGCCAAAATCTTTGGCCCCTTAAGGCATTGTGTTTTAAAATGAAGTGCCTTCTCTAGCCTCTTTGCATAATGGGCTCCTTCAAATCTCACCCAAATTTCACAAAGACCTTCTCTAATTCCTCTACATAAAGTAGCATCATCACCAATATACTATCTCATAGCACAATGATTATTTCATTCACAGCAATTTTCAAGTTTCAAAATAGCACTCTTTTATTTTATTGTTACTGTAGTCTGTCTCCCCCATACTGTGTTATGTTCCATAAATGCAAGGAATACATTTATCTTTTCCATTTATTGTCTCCCAAGCACTAAGCACATTGCCTGGCACAGTACCCTGGTTATTTGTTGAATGAGTACATAAAGTGATATAAGTGAATGAATATATAAAATGATGAAAACTTTTTACTGGTTCTAAGGGTGGAGGCCCATGTAAAACAGAAATCATCCCTTTTCCATTCCAACATTGATGTGATGCATCAGCCATTCCATTCCTTTATCTTCTTACAGACCATCTTTTATTTTTTATTTTTTGTGTGTGTTTTGATAATTGAAGTCATTTTTTTTCTTTATTGAAGTATACTTTACATATCATGCCTTTACTCCATTTAGTGTACAATTAAATGATTTTCAGTGAATTTACCAAGGTGTACAGTTAATCACATAAATTAGTTTTAGAGGAATTCCTTTCCCCTATTGAGACCCCTAATTCCACTCCCCAACTACTTACCATCTTTTAAAAATCCTCATCCAAAAAAGGGTTTCTTGGGCTAAGTCTCAATTGCAAAAACATCTTTCCTCAAGTTTCCCAGTTACCTAGACAAAAATATCTTCCAAATATTATAGGAAATTCCCACATTACTCATGCATTTGGGTAAAACCATTGAAGATTCAGTGTAGAGTGAAACCTTGACTCAGCTTGGTAATTATGCGCTGTCTTTGGTAAGTCATTTCCCGCCTTTGTTCCTAAGATTTCTGCACCTGGCTCCTTTGTTTGCTAGCCCTGAGACCTTCAGCAAATCACTCACCTTTCTGAACTCCAGGATACTCATAGTGAGCTTGTACAGTGTGCCCTACAAAGATATGTCTGTGTCCCAATTCCTGAAATCAGTGAATGTTTCTTAGTTGGAAAAAAGATATTTGCAGATGTTATTAATTTAAGGATTTTGAGATGAGAGCATCATACTGGATTCTTCAGGTGGGTCTTAAATCCAATGACAAGTGTCCATATCGGGAAAGGCAGAGGGGCGATTGGAGACAGGAAAAGGCAGTGTGACCACAGAAGCAGAGATGAAGTGATGTGGCCACAAGCCAAGGTATGCCAATAGCCATCAGAGGCTGAAAGAGTCAAATAATGGGGTCTCCTCTTGAGTCCCCAAGGGAAGCATGGCCCTGTGGGATTTTGAACTTCAGGCCACCAGAACTGTGAGGGAATACACTTCTGTTTGTGGAAATTCCTTACGGCAGCCCTAGGAAACTGACATGGTCCTTCTGTATACTACAGGTGCGACTGGGGGGTCACTCTACCTCCTTAGCCTAAACTTCACTATGAGGCCAGGCTCTAATGTCACCACATCTAGTGACCTCACCTCGCCCTCTCTAGAAACTTTAACAACCGATGCATAGTTCAGTAAAAACAGATGTGGAGGACAGCCTTATGGACAGCACCCTGCAAAGCTTTCTTAAAAATTCAACGTTCACATCCTTCTCTCCATGGCTGCTGCTGCTTCACTCTCTTTTCTCTTGTTCCTTTCTCTCTTCCAGTCACCTACGGCTTTATTCATCATCCCCATCCCTCTCTCCAAATCCCTTCATCCAAGACTTCAGTAAGCATTTAAGAAAGGCCCAGTCTTACCCTAGGTGCTATGGAGATTTCCCCTTCTGATGTGAAAACACTAATGTTAATATTGCTATTCACAGTAGGAGGAGTAATAGCAGCTGACAGTAACTGGTTGTGTACCGTGTAGCAGTCACTGTGTTAAGCACTTCCTATGTATTATCTCTCTCGTCCTCCAAAAACAGTGCCTCCCCAAGGAATTCCTTCCCAGACACATTTAGGGTACAAGGTCTGCCATCACATCCGGGACCCCCAAGTAGTGTTGTCTTGCCACACATTTACCTATGCCCTTCCACAGGGTCTCCTTCCTCCAGGAGGGCATTTGATTCTAACCAGAAAATTGCAGAGAAAACTTTACATTTGATATTTGCTGCATCTCAAGCAATTCTCTTTTCCTCTGGCATCTTATCTATTGTAGACTTACAAGAAGGGAGATTCTTGAGCACGAACGTTTCACCCAGGTACAGCCCACCTGCACCTGGAGGACCAGAAGGGACTCCAGAGGAGTGGGAGGGAAAGCAGAAAGGGTGGCTCTCCAAGCCAGCTGTCTCTTGGAGAAAAAGGTTGAGTGTAGTTTGTCCCAGCAGCAGGAGGATTTAGTTTAACCTGGATCTTAAACAATAATCTTAGTGTGAGAACTGCAGGGAGGGAGGCAGGAAACTAAAGAAAACTGTCATGCAGAACCTGTCTCAGCTTCTTGGAGCACCCAAAGGTGGGCAGCAAAACACCCCCTGAGTTGTCAATGGATTTTTCAAGACTCATTAATCACATCCATCTTCAAGGCCTCTAGAAGAACCAGGGCCCAGGAGCCCCTGGCTGGGAAAGGCATCATTGGCTGCTTCTTCCACCTGATTGCCTTGCCTGATACAGCAGCTGGGCTCAGACACCCACTGCACAGGGCTCCACTGAGTCAGCCCACAGATGTGCTGATTGCTTCGGAGGTTACCCATGGTTGCATGCACAATGAATTATTCCCACTTTTTTGCATCAATACCAGCTCCCTTTTGCTCTGAAAGCAACTTTCCAAGTTCATCTCCACCTGTGTCCCTCCACTCCCCTGAGGCTGCTGGTTTTGCTAAATTGTTTGCTCAGAGTTGCTTCTGTTGCACTTTTTCAGTCTCTCTCTGCTCGAACTTTTATTGCATCTTAGAATTATTTGTGTCCACCTCTGATTTCATCGAAGTTCCTTGAGGGCAGGGGTTATATTTCATATACTCTATGTTTTCCTAGGCTGCAGTGCTTGGCTGTCCATATAATGGATATCCAAGTGCTTTCTTTACTAAACAACAATTTGCTTAGTATGCAATATGCAACAGGGACTTTATAAGGTGCTGGGTGAACAAACTAGAAGAAAACAAATGAGTGGAGCTCCTGGTGGACAAACTGACATTTCAGTAAGAAAGCTAAAAACACAGACACACGCACACACAGAAAGTGAGAAAGAAAAAGCATTGACATGATGCTAAATACAAGAAAAGAAACAAGTGTGGAAACTGAGAAAATTAGTGGGAACAGGAGCTTAGATGTGGTGGGGGGGGCAAGGGAAGGTTTCTTTGAGCTGATGACATTAAACCAAGACTTGAAGGATGAGGTGGAACCAACCAGGACAATGGGGGTGGGAGAGGGCACAGTTCTAGACAAAGAGGGCTTGGGCGTTGACAAAGATGAAGGTGGAAAAGAGAATTTGACAACTTCAGAGAACTGAGGGGAAGCCACTATGGCTACAGCTCAGCTGGTGAATTGGGGAGTGGGAAGGGGGTGTACTGGGTTGAATCACATCCCCCTAAAATTCAGGTACATTTGGAGCCTCAGAATGCAACTCTGTTTAGAAATAGGGTCTTTGCACGTACACTTTGTCAAGATGAGGTGATATCAGAATACAGTGGGCCCTGATCCAATGCCTTGTGTCCTTATGAGAAGAGAAGACAGAGACACAGAGACAGAGATGCACAGGGAAGAAGGCCATGTGGAGAAAGAGGCAGAGATTGGAGTTATGGGTCTATGAGCTGAGGAACCCCAAGGACAGCTGGCCATCCCCAGGGGCTAAGGAGCAGGGAAGGCTCCTGCCCTAGAGCCTTCAGAGAGGGAATGGTCCTGCTGACTCTGTGATTTTCAGCTTCCGGCCTCCAGAATAGTGAGAATAAATTTCGGTTGTTTAAAGCCACCAAATGTGGTATTTTGTTATGGCAGCCCTAGGACGCTAATACGGGGGGCAAGGAAAAGACTGTGTTTTATTTTTGGTGAAATGGAAATCCATCAAAGGGTGTTAGGCTGTAACAGGAGCTGATTTTTTTTTTTTTTTCAGATTTGTGTGTTAAAAAGATATAGCAACTGAGTGAAGAAAGTCCTCATGTTCAGAACACTTCCCTGCATCTATCCTTAAGGCTGAGAGGCCATTTGCAGTGTCCTCAAGCAACATAGCCGCCCACTGACCAGGCACAACATGGCACGCTGGGAGATGAGTCATCAGGTCCAACCATCTCCACCACTACCCACTTGAGGTTTCAAAACATTTTCCTTCTATTTTTAAGGAAACAGGAGTCTGCTTGTGCATTCTGAATTTACCCTCCTCCCCAGACACATGGTGACACCATGTGTTGTCCCTTGTCCTCTTTCCCTCTGGCCCCCTTCAGATCTAATGGAAAACATTACACAGCACCAAGACACCGTTAATTAATGCTGATGTTTGCTTTGCTGACATTGCTGTTAAAAGTGCTTATTTGAGGGAGAGAGAACATGGCCTTCCTGATTCTCAACACAGCTTTCGGTATGAGCCTAAAACTTGATGGATGACTGGGTTCAGATGCACAATTACAGTCTGAATTAAGCCACTCATGAAGGCTAGCTATCTGACACGTGGGGGAAAACACACAGTTTAGGAGAAAGAATGGTCAAATGGGGAAATAGGGAAGAAGACAAAAGGTTCTGGAGTGCACAGCTTTATGCAGCCTGACAGGATTTAGAGTTTTCAGATTTCCAGAATCTGGAGAAAACAATTTTCCTTCTTCTTTACCGCTGATGGGTTCACTCATAGTTCTCATTCATTCCAGATGAAAAGTTTACTGATTAGGAATTTGAGCCTCACTCCTTACCAACTGTAATAAGGACTGATGTTGCATATTCATTATATCATCTAAGAAGGAAAATGGGCACCATTGATAATGATGAAAATACAGTAGCAGTCATTTAGTGAGTGTCATAAATTTGGTTGGTACTTCGTACACATTATTTCATATAATCCTGTCATTTCAAGGTAGTAGTTAAAGTATGAACTTCGAGTCCAATACCCTGGGTTTAAATCCTGGTTCTGCAACTTAGTAGCTAAGTGACCTTGGTTAGTTTCTTAGTCTCTCTAGGCCTCAGTTCCATCTATAAAATGGAAATAATAAAAGAGCCAATCTCATAAGGATTCAATGAAACCCTGTAATACAATCTGGCCTATAATAATAATGAAGATGATGACAAAAACTATAATAATAATAATAGTAACAAGCGTATAACATTTACTATATGCTAAGAATTCTTTTACACTTAGGTATTATTATTATTCCCATTTTACAGATGAGAATATTAAAAAGCAGAGAGGTTATGACACTTGTCCTTCATCATACAGCTAAAACGTGGTAGAGCTGGAATTTGATCCATTAATGTTAGCCATTGTTAGTATTATAATCGGGAGTTTGTACTACGATGCTTTGCACAAAGTATATGCTGTATGTGTATTTGTGGATTGATAAATGATAGGCAGTATATTGTTGCCAGAGAAGAATTTTAGATCTTGTTTAGTAATCTCCACTTATACTTGATTTGGCTCCTAATACAATTGGTTTCTTTTCTTCCTCCACTGGATTCAGCAGAGATAGGCCATTCCCTTTTGATTCTTGGTTTTTGCTCAGTCTCAGTAGAAAGTACTTCCTAGCTATCATTTGGGAATGACGACATCAGCTTAAGAAACAAATTTAAAACATCCATACTTCAAGGCTCAGGTAAAGGCCTACCTTTTCCAGGAAGCTTTGAAACTTCTCTCTTATCTGGAGCCCTGCAGAGGACTCACAACCTAGGCCTTTTTTTTTTTTTGCTTCTTATTAAGTAGGTTTGCAATGCAGAGTTTGCTGGCTCTTGGTCCCACTTCCATGCTATAGAACTTTGGTCAGCACTCAGAATCTCCTAGAATTACTTTCAGGAGTTCTTGGGGGAGTTTCACATATACTTGTGCAATTCTGGCCTCCTCTTTGATTTCTCTGGTCCAGGAATCCACTGATGATGTATTTGACCAGCATGCCCACTGCCTGGGTCCTCTTTGTAAACACTGAGTCTCTGCTCATGGAGCTTCCAAGGACACAAACCCTATTGGGAGCTAAAGTGATGCTACCCTCCCTATAGAAATGCAGATACTGCCCTTCTCTGCAACTCACTATTTCACTTTGTTTTGCTCCTGTAGTGGCTCTGCTTCTGCTCATATCTCACAAAGTCCTTCGGGTTAACAGCTCTTTTAGCATCTCCTTGTAGCACCCACCACCCTCAGACTCAGACTCCATGCAGCCAGGCTGAGCAACAGGGAGATGTCTGATCTTTTCCTTTTTCACTATTACCAAGAATGGAAATTACATATTTTCTTTGTGCTATTTCTACCTAATGTCTATCTTCCTCATTAAATGGTAAACTCCATGAAAGAATGGATTGAATATGTTTTTGTTACTATCTCATATTCAGAATAGCACAGTCCTGAACATAGTAGTGCTCAGTAAATATGCGTTGAATGAATGACTATTTTGTTCTCCTGAACCCATTATCCTCCAAACCAGGGATCCAGGCAAGAAAGACAGAAGTTCTAATGTGGATCAATGCCTAGGAAGAGCTCAATCACCCACACTGGCCCCTGGCAATATACAGTCCCAGTTAATGAGACAGAGTCAAAATCTGGACTCTAAGTTTAGGTCTTGAACTTAGAAGATGTATATATGGTCCTTACCACATGATTCTTCCAAACAGATTGGAAGCTTTGGAGTTGGGAACAATGCCTTCTTTATGTTAGCACCTTCCATCTGTCTATTATACACCTTCCCCTTTGTCTAGCATGATGCCTAGCAAAGAAGATCTTCCCAAGAAACATTGGTTGGCAAGCATGATGGTCAAGGTGAATATTTGCCAGCTTGCTAGGATTCCCATTCATCCGCCATAGTCTTCCAAGTGCATCTGTAGAGATGGTGGTTGAGACACAAAAGGGGTTTCTGCAGCAACTTTTCCCTTCAGCTCACCTCTCTGGAAATAGTTCATACCGTCTCACATTAGGTGATGAGAAACAATTTCCTAAAAATATAGATGGGTCACAGCAAGCCTAAAATAAGCTGAGGAAGACGAGCATCTCATGACTGACTCCTTCCACACTAGGCAAGGAGATGGGCCAGTGCTTTCTGATTTGTCCCTATTTATAGTGTTTGTGGCCTGGTATTATTAACTAAGGAAAAAGCTAGGGACATGCCTCACCCACAACCATGGCCTGTTTTCAAGTCATCCTGTAGCAGTGGTTCTCAAATGGAAGCAATTTTGTTCTCCAGAGCACATTTGGCAATGTCTAGACGTACTTGTTTGTTATGACTTTGGGAACGCTACTGATGCCTAAAGGGATGAGGCCAGAGATGCTGCTAAACATTCTACAATGAATGCACAGAATGTTCCTTCCCATCCCCAACAATAAGCAAATAGTACTGAGGCTGAAGAAATCTTGATCTAGACAAGCCCAAAACACAAGGCAAGGAATCTTGCTAATACACATGGAGAGCCTGGTGCCTACTGATTAAGGCACTTGAGTTCTTTCCCTTTTCTTCCTGCCTAAAGTTAGTTGCTAATGGCTGCAGCATGTCTGATCCCACAGCTGCAGCCTCCTGCACATGGAGAGTGTACATTAGGGGGCAGCTTGGTCTCAGACTTGCAGCCACTGCCATGGCAGGATTCAGAGCCCCAGTGAGGAAGGGAATGCTTTTGTCTGGCTTCTTCTCATCTTTCTTTTGCTGAGCTCAAGGGAGAGGAATCAGTTTCTCTCCGGTTCCCTAATTTTGCACCCCCGTCCCCATTCCAGAAAATGGCAGGAGGGGAAATAATTGGGGGACAACATAAGGTTGTCAGCTGCTTGCTCAGAAGGAAGGTGTTACTTCCAGCTGACCTCACTGTCCTGCACACGCTCCCTGAGCAGCCTTTTGCTCTAGTGCTTTCTCCATGGTATGTTCCTATTCAAAAGACTGCCGTTGGCTCACTTGGCACGGTGGGTTTGGAACTAGCTGACCTGGGTTTGACTAGCTATGTAACTTTAGATCTCTAAACCCCAGTTTTTTTCTTTTATGTTAAAGGAGGATGCTATGACCAGCCATTTAGGTTGTGCTATATGGATAAAAGAACCACACCATCACTACTGTTGACCACTACCTCAGTTAACATTGCCATGAGGATTACCATGTATCAGGGACTGTGCTTAATGTTTTGCACATTATCTGTGCAACCATTGTAACCATTTTTTCAGAGGTGTAAAATGAGGCATAGAAAGCAGTTACTTGTTCACAGTGACACAGCTTGTATGTGGTGGAATTCTTTAAACCTGGTAGTCCAACCACTGAGCTCTGCCTGAATGATACAGGGAAAAGGGGCTCAGGATAATGTGAGTTGCTATACAAATCCCAGAACTTTCCCCCTAGGATTTATGTTTGTTATTTATTCATTTAACTAATATTTATTGAGTACCTCGTATGTGCTAGAGACTGCTCTAGAGGAAATGGGCGTAGGAGCCCACAATCACACAACTAGTAAGTCAGAATTCTAACCCAGGTTCATCTGGATCCAAAGTCCCCTGTCCTTTTAGTATAAGACTAGACTAGAGTTTGAAAACTAGTCATTTGCAAGTCTGCAATCATCTTGGAAAGAGTACAGTCAGCAGTTATGCTTGTGGGCTCCAGATTTGGACAGCTTGAGTTCAAATCTTGGTTCTATCACTTCCTAGTTGTTGGACCCTGGGGTATGTGTTCACCCTGTGACTCAGTTTCCTTATATATAAGATGGAAAGAAAAACAGGGGTACCTCATGGTGTTATTGTGACGGTTATTTATATTATTTGTAAAGTGCTTAGAATAGTGCTTGACACAGAGTATGTGTCCACATACTATACATGTCAGCTTTTATGCTCCTTTGGAGAACGAAGGGCTTTAAAGACTATATGTCATTGTTTATATATTGTATTTAGGATCTCGCACATTGAGTATCCCCATTTGATAAGAAATATTGAGATTTAAATGCTGGTGATTAAAATAATTTAGCAGTAATTAATAATGATGTGTGCCTCCTGCACGGCAGCTCCTCCGCATATCTGTATTAAACAATCACTGGTGTTTAACAGCATCTTGTTAAATTTAATTGTCTTGTTAAATCTGAATTAAGTGTATCTTAAAGAAGCTATTTAGATCATCGCTGAAGTTTTAAGCTGTCTGCTCAATTTAGAAATTGAACCAGAGCTGCCCGGGATGCTGTTGACTCCAGGTCTGGCATGCACACGCAGACGTTTCCAGGTTACTACACTAACTGGGTCACCCCCACCTGGAAGGGCCACTGGGACTAACCCACATTCTCCAGAGCCAGAAACCTGTCTCGCTGCCTGCCAGGGCCCCAGGTACAGTGCAATATAAGGCATTTAAGAACATTTACACAGTGTGGGCAGTGGCCCTGCATGCCCCAGAGGCTCTTGTTATCTCGTCTGTGCTTGGCAGCTGTGTCTGTGAGCAGATGGCTCCAGCTTTGGGGTGGGGAGGGTATTAGGTTCTCCAGAGAAACAGAACCAATAAGAGATATATGTGTATCTCTCTATGTGTGTGTGTGTACATATTAAATAGATAAATATATAAATATATCTCTCTATATATTTATTTTGAAGAATTGGCTCACACAATTATGGAAGCTGAGAGGTCCCAGGATCTGTCACCTGCAAGCTGGAGACCCAGGGAAGCCATTGCTGTAGTTTCAGTCCAAGCCCGAAGGCCTGAGAACCAGGAGAATCAGTGATGTACATCCTAGTACGAGGGCAGAAGGAGACCAATGTCCCAGCTCAAGGAGTCAGGCAGATAGAGTGAATTTTCCCTTCCTCCACGTTTTTGTTCTACTTAGGTCCTCAACAGGTTGGATTAGGCTCACCCACACTGGGGGCAGCAATCTGCTTTGCTCAGTCCACCAGATCAAATGGTACAGTCTTTCAGAAACACCCTCACAGACACACCCAGAAACAATGCTTAACCAGATATCTGGGCATCCTATGTCCCAGCCAAGTTGATACATAAAATTAACCATCAGCGGGGGGCGGGGGTAGTTTATGTAAAGATAATTGCAAGTCAAATTACATTCTCTTGACACAGATGAAGCTCAGCTTCCCGACGGTGTTCCCTAACACAGACCAAGGTCAGCAGCCAGTTAGGATAGGGTCTGAAAACAAGCTACCAGGTAGAATTTTGGAGGGCAACTAGGCACTACTATCTTTCTATCTTTCCTTAATAAGGGCATGTGCACGCGCGTGCACGCACGCACGCACACACACACACACACACACACACACGATTATTCCCCAGAACAGAGAGAATATGGTTCAGAAGACAGAAATGCAAGCCAAGAGTGAGGGTCTCTCTGTACTTTTGTTTGTCTTTCAGAGCATTGTTGAAGAGATCTTGGGAGGATGATCTCTATCTTCTAAGGAAGATGAGGATAATAATGACAACAAGAAGAACAGCAACAATGATTAAACTCTTACCATGAGTAGTTACCATGGTAGGCAACTCTTACCATGAGCTAGGCATGAGCTAGGCAATGACTAATATGCCATTTCATCTACTCAACAACACGAATTGCACAGATACTATTTTATTCCTATTTTACAGTTGGTCCAGACTTGAAATGGAGCAATCTGTATTCTTAACCAATATGCTACACTGCCTTCTAGAATTCACCATCTTTCACAGATGTTTATGGCAACAGAGCACGCTGTCACCCTCTAGTTACTGCAGGGAAATTTTCCTTACATCATGCAGTTCAATGGGATTAGCTCCATTTTTAAGGAAAAGAAAAGACAAATAGGAAAACAACTACAGAGATGCTCAGATCAACCCAGTAAAGAGAGAATCTAGCAATAAATTTGATCTATAGTAGAAAACTAAACACACCGCTGTTAAAAAAGAATGAGCAGTTTTGTGGACACCAATATGAAAATTCCAGGAAAAAAAAGGGGGGCAGAAGTGTGTGTGTAGTTGCTCTTACTGTGTTGCAAAAATAAAATTTACATGTATGTTTATAAGTGAATAGACTTTGCTGGTAATAGTGGTTGCCTCTGCTAAGGGACACTATTTGAAAAGAGGCCGGGAAGGAAGGAGACTTAATTTTCACTGTCACCATTTTTTTGTCTTTTGAATTTTGTGCCATGTGCTTGGAGTACCTATTTGAAATGTATTTTTTAAGTTGGAGGTAAGAAACAGAATGGGCTGTGCTCTGACGTGGTGAGCAGACAGGGAATATTCAAATAGATAGTGAAGATGCCTTATCAGAGATGGTGTAAAGCAGCGGTCCCCAACCTTTTTGGCACCAAGGACCAGTTTCATGGAAGACAATTTTTCCATGAACAGGAGGATGAGGGGATGGTTTCAGGATGATTCAAGCTCATTACATTTATTGTGCAGTCAAACCTCTCTGCTAATGATAATCTGTATTTGCGGCTACTCCCTAGCACTAGCATCACTGCCTCAGCTCCACCTCAGATCATCAGGCATTAGATTCTCATAAGGAGCATGCAACCTAGATCCCTCGCATGCATAGTTTATGGTAGGATTTGAGCTCCTACAAGAATTTAATGCCTCCGACAGGAGGCGGAGCTTACACCGTGACGTGAGCAACAGGGAGCGACTGTAAACACAGATGAAGCTTCACGTGCTAACCCGCTGCTCACCTCCTGCTGTGTGGCCTGGTTCCTAACAGGCCATGAACTGGTACCAGTCTGTGCATGGGGGGTTGGGGACCACAGGTGTAAAGAATACTTTGGAGGGAAGATTGGAGCTTGGAGCCCTTCTAATGAATTTGATTTTATTATTCTGACATTCCTGGAAATGGTGATTTCACTATATTCCCTATGAGGACAATACCTTGAGCATGTTAAGTTATATGAGGGTTTTCAGAGGATCCTATACCATAAACGTGGCCTTGGTGATTCCAAACATATGAGGACAAATTTGACTTTGGGTTTTCTGTTTTTGGTAATCATTTATTCTTCCAAAGGTGCAAGAACCTATACTCTATCATCACGCTCCCCCAGCGCCGATAATGTTCCTTTTAAAATCAGTTTTAGATAAACTTTTCCCTACCTTAACTGGATCGGCTACATTGTTCCCTCTCCCTGGGGTGCCATACCCCAAACTTGGCATGTTTGAATCCTTCTTATCCTTCCGATGTCGACTTAAATAAGACATTCTCAGGAAGATTTTCTATGTCCACTTTATCTAGGAAGATCCTCCATTGTTCTTGAATACATTACCTCATTTGTTATCTTTAAAGAAATACGTAGTAGGTTGCTAGGGCTGCCGTAACAAAGTACCATGAGGTGAGTGATTCGAAGAACAGAAATGTATTTTCTCAGTCCTGGAGGCTAGAAGTCTGAGATCAAGGTGATGACAGGACTGGTTCCTTCTGAAGGCTGTAAGGAAGAATTGGTTCCATGCTTCTCCTCTGGTTTCTGGTGGTCTGCTGGAAGTTTTTGGTGCTCCTTGGCTTGTAGAAGCATCATCCTAATCTCTGACTTCACCTTTATATGGGGTTCTACCTGTGTGCTTGCCTCTGTATCCAAATTTCCCCCTTTTATAAGGACATCAGATACATTGGATTAATTTTACAATCAGGGATCGATATGTTTTTTCTGTAAAGGGCTAGATAGGACACATTTTGGGCTCTGTAGTTTCATTTGATCTTCGTGGCTTCTTCTTCTTCTTTCTTTAAACAATGCTTAAAAATATAAAAACCATTCTTAGCCTGTAAGCCATTCACAAACAGGCTCCACCGGCCAGATTGGCCTGAAAGCTGTAGCTTGCTGATCCCTGCTCTTAATGAACAGTTTTAATTTGTTATTTTATTTCAGATTATCCATCTATGTTCACTAGTGAGACAGATGGCTGATAGTTTTTCTTTCTTACTGTTCCTGTCTGATTTTGCCCTTCAAGGATATATTAGCTTTAAATATGAATTGGAAGTGTTTCTTCCTGTTCCAGCACAGTTTAACAGTGATAGTATCTATCTGTTCCTTGAACATAGAACAGAACTCACCTGAAAACTGCCTTGGAATGTGTGGAAGGGATTGGGGCTGAGGGAGAGAGAGAGAGATTTTTTACTCTTGATTCCATTTTTTAAAATTCTTGTTGGGTATTAGGCTTTTTGGCTCTTTAGTAATTATCTGGCTTTTCTATTTTTTTCCCTGAATCAGCTTTGATAAAATTATGTTGTTTTAAGACATTAATCAGACAACCTAAAGCTTTCAAAATTATTGACCTAAAGTTATACATAATTTTCTGGACCTCTTTTTAATCTCTGTAGTATCTTCTCTTTCTTTCCTTGATCAGTTTTGCCAGGAGTATGTCTGGTTTGTAAGTCTTTTCAAATAACCAGCTAATAACTTTTTTTCCTCTAATAAATCTGTTTGGTTTTAAAGATTTTATTTCCCTACTATTGCACATCATAATATGGAAATTTCAGGCATTAATTTTTCTTCTACTAAGGTTTGTAGTTTGATATGGTGCATTTTCATGATTTTTTGTGTGACATATTTTCAATTTCTATTATTCTTTCTTTGTTGATCCATTTATTTGGAGTGAATTTTTAAAAATATTTCTAAATGTATGGAATTTTTGTAAGTTATCTTTTTATTATTGATTAATAATTAAATTTTAATTAAATTTGTTGATATGATGCCAACTTTCTAGCATTTATTGCGATTTGTTTTATATCTAGTGCATGGACAATTTTGTAAATATCTGTGTGCGTTTAAAGAGAATACCTGTTCTCTAATTTGGGCTCTGGATTCTCTGTGTGTTCATTTCATCAAGCTTGCTAAATGAATTATTCGAATCCTTTTATGTTCTTATTAAATTTTCATGTGCTTGATCTTGAAATTAATCAGAAAGCGATGCTAATTTACCATCAAGATTATGGTTTTGTAATTCTGCAAATTCATTTATACTTTATTATGAGGCTATGTCCTTAGATGCATGAAAATTTTAGATTTTCTGGTGGATTGTAACTTTCATCAATGTTGTGAGCCTCTTTATTGCTAACGATAATATTCCTTTAATGTCTTTATCATGTAAGGTTGATGTTGCTATGTCAACTTTTTTTTTTTTTTTGGTTAGAATCTTCCTGGTAAGTCTTTTCATATCCTTCTACTTTCAACCTTTTTGTGTTCTTAATTTTAAACATAGCTTCAAGTTGGTCTGAGTAATTTCAACCCAATATGCCAATCTCTATCTTCATAGGCAAACTTAACTTACTTTGATTTATTTTGCCATCTTATTCAGTACTTTCTAGTTAAACGTTTTCTATTTCTATTTCTTTATTTTTTATCTTCTACTGATTTAGAAGTTATTCAATGTATTTTCTTCTTTTTATTGAGTATTCTTAAAAACTTACCATACATACTTAACAAAGTTGAAGTTACTCATGTCTTTACCTCCCCTGTGGAGGGTAACTAATGGATATAATGCATACTATCTGGGGGATGGGCATGGTAAAAAAGCAATTTATGTAACCAAATCATTTGTACCTCTGTAATATTCTGAAATTTAAAAAAAAAAAAAGAAATTTTGAGGAATTATAGTGACTCCTTAGAAAAGCTATACCTTGTGTTTTGCCTACTCATGTATTTACCTTCTTAAATAACAAATAAAACAAAATAAAATAAAATAAAATGGTATAGTATTTACATATAATCTCCCACATATTTTAAATCACCCCTAGATTATAATACCAAATACAATGTAAATGCTATATAAATAGCTGTTATACTATGTTAAGATTTGTATTAATTTTAATTGTTGTATTTATTTTATTTTTTTCCCAAATATTTTCTTTCTAAGTTTGGTTGAATCTGCATATGCAGAACCCACTGATATGGAAGGCTGACTATGTATTTAATTATTTAGGTTTCTTTGATTTATCTTAGTAGAATTTTGTGAATAACATACTTTGTTTAATGGGATTTTATTGATGCTTATAAATTGTATTTTAAATTCATTTTCAATCTTATTTTAGTTTATAAAAATATAAGTATTTTTATATATTTACCTTGTGATCTTCCTAAATTTACTTATAGTTTTAGTAGCTTTTTTGAAGTTTTTTAATATCCATAATTATGTTTTTGTGAATAATTTAATAATTCTTATCTATGTTTCTTTCTAGGTAATGAGTCTTTTTTTCCTCTGGCTGTTGTTAAAATTTTATTTTTTAATCACTCTTTTTGGCAATTTAATTATGATGTGTTCTAGTGTGATTTTCCTTATGTTTATTCTACTTGCAGTTTGTTGAACTTGTTGGATTTGTAATTTTATAGTTTTCATCAATTTTGAAAAATTTTTACTCTTTGTTACGTCAAAACATTTTTTGACTACTCCCCCTTCTGGGACTCTACACATAGTTGGCTTCTTATTGTCTACAGGTCATTGAGTCTGTTTTTTATTTTTTTCTCCATTATTTTGTTTCTCTCTTTGCTCTAGTTTGGATAGCTTTATTCTTTGTCTTTAAGCTCACAGTGTTCTGCAGAATATAACTGGCTGTTAATGTGATTATAGTAAATTTTTCATTTAAATATTCTCCTTATTTCTATTTTTCTTCTCACTATGTTCATTCATGTTTTTCTTTAAATCATTGAAGTACTTATAATAGCTATATTAAGGTCCTTGTCTGCTAATTCCATCATTTCTGGATTTGTTTCTGTTGAAAGATTTTTCTCGTCGATATGGGTCACAATTTCCTGTGTCATTGTGAGTGTAGCAGTGCTGATTGGATGCTAGACATGGGGAGTTTTATTCCTGTTGAGTATCTGGACTTTTTTTTTTGTCTTCTATTATAGAGATTTGGCCTTTGTTCTGGCAGTCAGGTGAGTTATTTGTAGTTCAGATTGATCTTTTGAATCTTATTTTTAAGATGCTTTAGAGATAGTCTAAGGTAACTTGTACTCAGTGCTAATTTAGCCAAACCACTAAGGTGAGTAAGGTGTGATTCTTACAAGGTTGCTACTAAGTTTCCTCTGCATCCGGTGGTTGCTCTCCACTGCGACTTGTCAGGACTCGAATGTTTCCTAGCCCTGTGTGCGCTCTGTGAATTGACCAACTTGTCGTCCCCAAGGTTTTCTCTGACTGGCCTCAGGGAGTTTCATCCTGCACACGTGCGGCTTAGCATTCAGCAACAGAATCAAGGCGCCCTTATCCAATTTTCCGGAACTCTTTTCCTGTATGGTTTCCTCTTCTCTGGCACACTGCCCCAAAAGTTCCATTCACCGTAGTCTTTCTAAACTCTTTTTTCTGTCTTCTGAATCATTGAGTGTGCTGTGTATTGCTTGTGTTCTGCCTCCCTATAACTTGGTCTAGAAAGTACCCACAGGCAGAAGGTTAGGGCAATTGTGGGGCAGACCTCATTTGCATGATTTGGCTTCAGAATCATAGACTTTCTCTTAGGGACCTACAATGCCTTTTGTTTAATGTTTGAAAAGACTAGTTGCATATATGTTTTCCAGTTTTCTGATTATTCACAGAGGGAGGCAAGCCTAGTTGCAGCTACTCTTTCATGGCCAGAAGCAGAAGATGCCATGATCATTTGTATATGTGCATTTTACAGCTTTAATAATTCCTGGAACAAGTAGATGGTATAAAAATCAAACTTCAAAGATAAGTGGAGACAGACTCATGAATTTTCAGGTGAGGTTTCTTTGCTCCTTTTCTTGAACTTGGGACACGGTGTACCATAAACGTCTAGTGTCCCTTTGCCAATGGGCAGAGTTTTTTTTCAATTCTAGCTGTTCACTGAAGTTGTAGTCCTTTGAAGTTCCTGGCTTTATACAGGCAGATTAATTTAAAATTCTTCAAATATCGAGACCCCCAAATCTTGGCTCCTGCATACTAGTGAATGTTAAAAAAAATCAAATTGTTATGTTATTGAAACCAGCAGCTCTATGTGTTATTACCAAAACTCACTACAGGTACTCACAGTAACACCACCTATGATTTCTTTTCTTTTTTTTTCTTGTCCTATTTTGGTTTGACACCTTGGGATTGTCTTTACTTTCTTGAGTACTTAGTATTTAAAGGTTATTTGTTATATATTCATTTCTAGATGACTTTCAGAGTCTGTAGTCAAATTGTCTGATAAGATTTTTAGTTTTACTCATCAGCTGTAATGTCAGAAATGAAAACTTACATTATGATAGATAATTTTGTACAGCTATATAGCTATTAATTAGTATTTTTAGTGGCTTTAATAATGTTCTAAAAGTTGATCTAATTTACCTAGACTTTCTCCACTGTTTGACATTTAAGGTATTTGTGTAAGTTTTTCTATTATAACTTGTTCTCTTAAAAGTGTGTTTAGTACAATAAATCTTTTTCTCCTTTTGAGTAACCTCTCTTAGATAATCTTCTAAGAAGAGGAATTTGGGGGCTGAGGTAAATGAACATTTTTAAGATTCCTATCCAGTTTCTAGAAAACAACTTTCTTGCCACTATATCTCAACAGTTTAATGAATAAAACTAAAAGGAGATTCAGATTGAATGGCAGATAGATATCGATTTTTCAGTTTTCATTATTTATGAATAATAAAGGGAGTTAAACTAATTCCTGGAAAAGACAGTAGTTCTTAGTAGCCTAGCAATACATCCAACACAAACCTCCAAGCCGCGACAATGCAGAAATACAGCAGCTGTTTATTTGCATTCTTGTTGTGCTGGGAAGAGGGTTTCTCAGTCAACATCAGCAGGTTTCACTTTGTTGCAAGCTCCACCACCTGTGAGATCAGCCGTGGCATTAGATTCTCACAGGAGCACGAACCCTACTGTAAACTGTGCATGCCGTGTGCGAGGGATCTAGGCCGCACGCTCATGAGAATCTAGTGCCTGATGACCTGACGTGGAGCTGAGGTGGTGATGCTAGCCCTGGGGAGTGGCTGAAAATACAGACTATCATTAGCAGAGAGGTTTGACTGCACAATAAATGTAATACACTTGAATCATCACAAAACCATCCTTCCCCACAGTCCGTGGAAACATTGCCTTCCATGAAACTGGCCTCTGGTGTCAAAAAGGTTGGGGACCACTGCTGTAGGCAATTGTAACACAATAGTAAGTATTTGTGTATCTAAATATGTCCAAACATAGAAAAGGTGCAGTAAAAATATGGTACTATAATCTTATGTAACCTGTGTTATAGCTGCAGTCTGTCATTGACCAAAACATTGTTCTGCAGTGCATGACTGTGTCTCTAACAAACGTTTTTAACTGCTAGTGAGGAGGCTTCTACTCCCATTTTTCCAATTACTAGCTTTGGGCAAGCAAGCCACCTCTCTCTCTGTGCCTGGTTTCCCTTTGGGTTAAAATAGGCCAGTTTTTTCTAACACTGCCAGAGGGTAAATATAGCATGTCAACTAGCTTTATGCATTTGCATAAAAAAATAATCGATTCTCTAGGACTCTTATTCACCTTTTTGTTTATGCCACTATTATACCCCGGAATAAATTGTGTGGTTATTATTTTTTTATGCTTCTTCCCCACTCAGCTGTAAGATGTTTGAGGTCAGAGACTGTCTTATACATTCCTCATGATCTTAGGACCTGGCACATATCTAGTATGTAATAGTTGCACAGCAAATACTTGTTAAATGAATATTATATTTCCCACATAAAATTCATATTACCAGTGCCATTTAATTATTTCCTGCCAATGTTTATTTGTATGCCAGAAGTTAGTAGCACATATTTGTGTATTTTCTTTAATCTTCTGTTTTATAAAATCTTCCCAAATACACTCCAGCATTTCACTCCTTAATTTTTTCCGATCACCATGTGTTTGTGTGGGCATTGTGGTAAGTGACATGGTGCCTTGGAAATGAAATGTTCAGTATAGGTTTGCTGAATAAATATGTTTTCTGTATGTGGGTGATTGTAATCATGACACCAGATCAACTAGGCCTTAGGTTTTTTGAGCTTTGGAAACCTGTGCTTTGCTTTCTGAAGCTTGCTTCCAGCTGCAGATTAATCTGAGCCTTTCTTTGTTCTTGTATTGATTGGCTGTCTGCAGAGAAAACACTGTTGACTTCATTTAATCTAAAATTTGTTAGGAATTGAGCTAAATTTCTATACATGAAACTCTTTGGACTGTTTCTCCCCCCTTTTTTCCCTTAGCTCAGAGATCTCTATAATCCCTTTATCTGCAGGGTAGGTTTCTATTGCGTATTCTACAACTGATGTCAGCGGAAGTTCCGGAGGAGAAATGAGTACAGCATGTAGAATGGGATCTAGAAGGATGCCTGACAAGTGGAAATTTTACCCCAGCTTGGCCCAGGCTTCGTCCTCTGACTCTTATTTTTGTTAATCTGACATATCCAAACCACGGTTTTGGTTCTCATTCTCTCTCTTTGTCTCTCTGTCTCTCCTTTCTCTCCCTCCCTCCCTCTCTCTCTCTCTCTCTCTCTCTCTCACACACACACACACACACACAGTGGACAGAATAATGTAGTAGTTAAAGACACATTTTGAAATTGGGTAGACTTGATTTAAATCTCAGCTCTGTCACTTATTTTTTCATTTGCTCTGTGACTTTAAACAAGGGTTTTTTTTCCTTAGCTTTACTCAGCCAAGTGTTTTTAATCTGTTCAATGGAGATAATAATAGTAGTTCTTAGCTTGGTGTTGAGTGAAATCAATGAGATGATTCAGGTAAACTTTTTAGCACAGTGGCTGGCATATAGTCAGTTCTTAATTAGCAGTGATTCTACCTAGCATAGAGTCTTCCTTGTTAACTGCACAGATCTCTTCTGATATCTTACGATGAATAAAATTACTGAATTTTCTTTTTTTTTTTTTGAGACAGAGTCTCACTCTGTTGCCCAGGCTAGAGTGCTGTGGCGTCAGCCTAGCTCACAGCAACCTCAAACTCCTGGGCTCAAGTGATCCTCCTGCCTCAGACTCCCGAGTAGCTGGGACTACAGGCATGCGCCACCATGTTCAGCAAATCTTTTCTATATATTTAGTTGGCCAATTAATTTCTTTCTATTTTTTTAGTAGAGATGGGGTCTTGCTCTTGCTCAGGCTGGTCTTGAACTCCTGACCTTAAGTGATCTGCCCATCTCGGCCTCCCAGAGTGCTAGGATTACAGGCGTGAGCCACCACTCCCAGCCAAAATTGCTGAATTTTCATACTTCTTCTCTTCTGATAGAATATATTCCTTCCATCTAAACCTTAGATAAGCAGGAGAGTTTCCTAAATCAGAACTTTAGGAGATTGCCAAATACATCATACTTCATATATGAAAATAACAACTGAGAATCTCGAAAGAAGAAAAGAAGGGTTTTGTGGAGGTCAAATAGGTTTGATAGAGTTCAGGCATTAAAAGCTTTCTTACTGACTTATGGAATAGCTCTTCAGGCTTTCTTTAAGGTTTGCTTATTTCTAGTTTATAAGCAATTCTAGCAAGCATGGAAGATCCCCATCTCTAAGCAAAAAACCTTTCTGGAATAGCAGATTAGGAGAAAATACAATTCATCATGGAAACTGCTAAATGCTCAATTACCAGGGAAGAGATTGAAGGAACAGAAACATTTGAATTTATTTTTAAAAGAACAAAATTGTTAGAGTGGCATTTACCAAATTGTGTTCTAAGGATGTTAAGAGGCAATAGGCTGCAGATTTGGTAAGAAAAAAAGAAAGAAAGAAAAAAGATTAAAGATTAAAGGAAAAAGTAAAATAAGTTAATTAAATTTAAGAGACAGTAGGCAATAAAAGAGTTCCTTGATCAGTATGTGTGGGAAACATTAAGTTAAATAAAGTTAAATTACTTCCTCTTTTTCTCATGGCCTTCCAGAGGCTTTACTCTCTAAGGAAAGAGAGCAGGTGAGTGTAATAAACTGGGATTCTCAATCTTACTTGACCACAGAGCTCTCTTTATGGAACATTCATAGGAACCGTGCTCCACAGAGCCCCCTTTGGGTTACTCTGGTCTCAAGCTTTTGCTCAAGGGGTCAAATAGACCAATATTTGTCAACAAGTAATCAGGACATGCCAGCAGTATAGCAGTAATAATCATACTGATGCCACAAAACAATATGAAAAGATGACATTGTGTTTAATGTCATCCTTTGAAAGAAGTAAACACCTTCAAACCAGCTATTTTACTCTTAGGAATAAACTTAGAAATACTTCAACTTAGAAATACTCTGAGTATCTTTATAAGAGTATTCATGGCTATATTATTTATAGTATTAAATATTTTAACAAGTAAATGTCCCCCAGTAAGAAATTGCTTGGATAAGTAATGTTTTAGCCTATACAATGGAATACTATACAAATGTTCAAAAGAATGAGTAGCTTTACAAGTAGTCACATGGAAATATACACGCAACACATTGTTGAGAAAAAAATTCAAGTTGTATAGAGAATGCACAGCAAGATAAATATTGATTTTAAAAGTCACATACATATGCATACACTAACATAAACAATGTGTGTGTGCATGTGTGTGTGTATGTGTACATGTTTGGATGCATTTAGGGAGCAAGAAGGCAGGCTTTCAATTTTTACTATATGACTTGTGCTTCCAGGATGTAGAATGTTGTATAGAATGCTTTGCTCCCACCTTACGGTGAGATAAAGCTGGATAAGCCACAGAAAAATACTTCTAAAAAACCCACCAGTGCTGAAGACACAAAAAAACCTAAATGTGATAAACAGAAAGAGATGAGCTACTCCTAGGTGAGAGCACTACCACAGCTGCTATCATCCCTGAGGACATGGCAGAAGAAGGACCAAACCTTCCATAGTGGGAGTAAGGAGAAACATGCCCAATGTGCAACAATCTTTTCGTAGCCAGGCATGGGCTGGCATGACAAATTAGAATCCTGAGCAAAGGCAACCAAAGTAAGTCTGCACTTACTATCCAACCCTTTCCACAGCACTTTCGCCAAGTACACAGTGTTATTGTGCCCAATTTTGGGGTAGACCAAGAGATCTGAGAGAGATTTTCTCTGAGGAGCATCAGGCCTTCGCTAGGTGTAAAGTATCAGTCTGCTGAAGGCAGGTGGCAGGCTAGCAGGGTGGGGAGATTTTACAAGGCACAGAAAACTATTTATGGAACTGGAGAGCAAATTATATTACCTTAAAAGCTTATGGCTATGCTGTAAAAACAAAAAAAAGAGAGAAAGAGAAATTTCTCAGTTTGGAGAGCAGAAAGCTGAGTTATGGAATATAGAGGAATCTCATGATTATCACAAATATTCAGATCCCAAACCTCTTATCCTGCCTTCAAATTATTTGATGTTAGTGGTAAACTGCATCAAACTAGAGCTGCAGCAAATCTCACATCCAGTTAAATTATAGATCAGTTGATTAGATTGATTCAACTTTCTATATCAGCAGTCTGAAGAGGAAGGGATACACTCTTTTCAAGGAGTTAATCTTTATTTCATCCTGTGGTTCTTTTTCTACACGATGTTTAGCATACAGCCAAAAATTATGAGACAGGCAAAGATGCAGGAAAAGGTGATTCATAATCAAGTTAAATGATAGTCAATCAAAGCAGTCCAGATGTTGGAATTAGAAGATAAAGACTGTAAAATAACTATGATTAAAATATGGTAAAAGATCTAGTGGAGGAAGTAGACAATTCAAACAGATGGAGAATTTTAGCTGAGAAATGAAAACTTATTATAAAAAAGAACCATATTTTCACTTTATGTGATTTTTGTATCAATTACATTTGGCAGTGAGGAGATGTGTTTTAAATTTTTAAAAATGACTTTAAAAACATATTTCCAAATGTTTTCATGCAAAATGGTTAAAGTATAATTCAAATACTTTAGGGGAAATCTCAACTTTATGAAAAACTTTGTTACGAATCCATTCATGATCCTAGATTTACTGGGTATCATGGTTTTATCATACTTAGGGGCAGTCATACAAGCAAGGTCACCAAATGGACACCTGTATGTTAAAATAGTGAGTAAATCAAGAGCACTTTTAAAAGCCTATGTACGAGAGGTAGACTTTTCAATTCCAGCCACGTGATTCCAAGAAAAACAATTTTCCCTAAGGGAGTGTGAGAAGAAGTCTTTTTTTCTTGGAAAAGACTTTGCACTTGTATCTTTTCAAGGAGCAACAGTAGATTTTTATGCTTCTAGAGGAAGGGGCATGCTGTCCAGGGTGACCAAGTTCAGTCTTGTGCTACATGTGGCAGAAACCACTAAGTGTTGATTTTTAAGATATAGTTGATCAATCTGCACAAAAGGCTGTTCATTTTCAGTGCAGTGTTCTCTGTGAAATGCTATTAATGGAGATAAACGTGAATAAAACTGAAAAAAAGTCAAGATGGGTCAATAGTATGCACCATGCTTAAAATTTAAGGAAATAAAAACCTTAACCAGGGACTCAAATGACAATGTATTTTCTCAGTTCACAATGTTCTTTCAGATACTCACACATAAATTCTCACCAGGCAGAGAAACTTTTTAGTCACTTTCCCTGTTGTATACATTTTAGAATTTCCCCCCCTACAGATTTCCAGCCCAAGTATTGACTAATTATCATGACAGGCTTTTCCTTGAAGATTGAGGATCTGTAAGACCTTAGTACCGTTAATTATTCTTCTCAAAGATGCTGACCAGAATAAGTCTAGTTTATATGCATCTAGAGCAGCCCTTGAGCAGAAGTTAATGGCTGCCTCATTCACCACCCCTATCATTCCTGTCATATAAGAACTTATTTTGTGTGTTCCCTAGAAGCTGAGAATGTAGGTTTTCCTCAAAAAGCAGTGACAGCTGAGATATAGATTACTGATGAGGCTGAAGTTCCTCTAAACACATGCTCAGTGGGAGACTATCCAAAAGACATGCTATAGAGCTGAGGGAGAAATAATTCCTTGGCAAGATTTCTCTTTTTTTTATTCTTTAAGAGCTCTGTTTCTCACACACTGGATTAAGATGTGGCAAAAAACAAACAAACAAACAACATTGAAATTGAGAGAGAGGGGAGCAAAATTATTGGCTTGAGTCGTCACTTCAAATTCCAAACACGGACTCAGAAATGGACCGTGCTTGTTGAAGAACAAACTGAGATATATAGTTTGTGGTGGTTTCTTGTTTGAAGGAACGTAAAGTTCCTGCTTTCCAGTCACCTACAGGGGAGAGAGGAATAGAAAATGACAAGCAGCAAACGAAAAGAGGACCATATGGTCATCCCTGTCTGCTGCCCAAGGTTTTACAGAACATGTTGTTCTCTGGAACCTCCTACCTGCATTATGAATAAGCTCATGTGCTACATTTGGATCTTGCCCCACTGGCTTGAAGCCAGCTGCTCTCTCTCCTCAGGGGTTAAGGAAGAAGGCGGCTTTGGGGCACACACAGCTTTGTGAAGCTAAATATCACCACACCATTTTCAACCAAAGATTCTTTCACTCTCCCCAGTTCCAAATCCCTGTTTGTCAAGCGGTTATTGCCTACACTCTGTACATATTTGGATAATGTCTACATAGGAAGTTGGGCATGGCTTAGGATGTTTGGCTTCTAGGTAAAGGATCTTTCTTCATGCATTGAAAATATGCAAAATGAATAGGTCTTCTGCAGGGTTTCTGATTGCCATTTGGAGTAGTCAGATCTGGTATTTGATCAAATCATCTGGTTTCCTAGATATCATTTTGATCTCAGTGGAAATAAACCAATAAGATTAATATGGAAATATAACAGAGAGCCAAGTTGGTTCATTTGTTTGTTTCATGAAATTTGTAATCTTTTGTGCGGTTCCATCTTGACTACTGATATCATTGGGAGTGGAATGCAGACCATTTCAATACAGTTGGGCAACTGAACCTTCATGACCTCCAACACCTTATAAATTTATAACCAATTTATAATTAAGTATCACTTAAAGTAGTATTAATGTCAATATGCTAATATTAATTTTTAATTAATATTTCATAATATATATTAAATATTATTTAAATACTTAAAATAATATCATTTTAAGTATTCCTTGGGGACAATGGAATATTTCTCCATTTTTTTAGCTTCCACAGATGCTTGAATGTGGTAGACATGCTAATTAATAATCAAGTGCTGAGTGAATGAAATATTTATGGAATGCCAGTTATTCAGAGTACCAGATGAGACAAAGTCCTTGTGCTTTCTACTCTCTGGTCTGGACTAGTGTCACACATATTCTACTTATGCTTAATGTCGCTCTTCCAAAGTGATCTTTCTAAAGCCCTGGTCTCAGTGCATTATTCTTTGCATGCTGCATTCCCTTCGTTGCTTTTTGAATAACACCCTTTGTGAGCTAGTTGTAAATTATCTTTGCTTTCTCAGTTGTTACCAACCCAGCAGATAAATTACTTTTCCCCACAAAATTCCTAGCAAATTCAGGGCTTCACATATTTGCTCATTCTGTTCCTCTGACTCAGTTATTCTTTTCCACAAACTCTACCCATCCACATCCTTCAAGGCTGAGATTACATGCCACCTCCTCCAAGGAGCCTTCCTTTATACCCAATCTCTAACCACTGTTTAATTTGTTTTTTCTTATATGTTATAGCACCATCATTCCTTGTAGCTTTTCCCTGAACTGTGAGGTTGTATCAGTAGATTCTCCTACTGGAGTGATCAAATATTCCCTTGTCCAAGCTGAAAATGTCTCTCTTGGATGTCTTACTTTTCCTTTTCCTAAGGGTTTTACATTACAACAACACTTTGCAAAAATCATTCTTTGGCTCCTAGGCATATGGATTCACTGTCTTATCACATATCCAGGCAATCAAAAGTCTTTCTACCTCATCAGTCACTCCATCATGTTTTCTCATCATTGCTGATTACATTTTCCCAACACTGCAAGTTGTTTGGCAATTCTCAGAAAGAGATTTGTGGATTTTTTTTTTCACCTAGAAAGGTCATAAAAGCAGGGATTAAAAAATCAGCTACTATAAATGTGGGTGGGCCATTTATATATTGTTACTATCCCTCATTATACAATACAAAAGATTTAGCTTTTGAAATATTCTTCACAAAAATCATAAATGCTTTGAGGTCAAGGGATATATTTTATTCCTCTTTATTTCACCTTGGTACTTAGCATAGTGCCATGCCAGGACCATAGCAAGACCTTGCTAAATATTTGTTGAATTGAATAATTTCTGAAAGAGAAACCCATGTTAGTGTTATTCTTCCTAAAATATGTTGTTATTTCATTTAATGAAAAAGACTCAGCAGAGCTTCTAAAATATGATCAAGGTCTCTTTACCAAGACATGTTTTTTTTTCAGTGAAATCACAGCAAAAGTAACACATTTTTTATGCTAGTCATTAAAATATCATTTGTTGGTAGTTTTCTCCTCTCAAGTTAATAATCCTTAGCAAAGAAGCTATCCTACAGAAACACAGGCACTGCCTTCAGAGCAGAAATGTAAATAGCTATAATTTATTCTCCCCCATTTTTCAAATATACTACCATCTGGTTTATTCCTTAGCCCTGGAGAACCATGTTTAGAGTTATTTTTCCATGATCCATTCTCCATCCTGTTCTTGCCCTGGAGATATATGCTTATTATTAGCTCACCAGGATACAATAGCCATTAGTGTTCATAAAGGTATTTTATGTCCCATAGAAGTTTGAGCAAATGTATTGGAACCAAATTCTTCGACATCAGGATTCTGCAACGTAGCCACAGATTGTGGGCACCAGTTGGGATTAGGCTATCTCTCACTCATAAACTTTCACCAGAATTACAAGATTATGCTGGTACTTAAAAGCCAACTCCAGTTGTCTTTTCATCTGGCACAAATTTTGAAGCCCCAGGTTACTGAACTATACCTCATCAATTCATGACGCCTCTCTTCTCTGCTTTATGTAGCATGAAGTTGGAAAATTGCATGGGACAGCTGGTGCTAGACTTCCATCCTGGAGGTTTCTCATTGTACATATTTTACTTGTGGATTCAGAATGTGCCCTTATCTTAGATTCATGGTGGAATGGGCCAGGGAACATAAGAAAACAGGCCTTCATATACTATCAGAATAAGATGTAGATGGAACTTTCAAATTGTGATTGGGAAACAGTCTAGAGAAAAATTTCGATAGACAGGGCTGTCATATGGTTGTTGGGCAGGGCCAACCATTTGCATCTTCAATGCCAAATACCATTCCACATCTGTTCTCTAGTTGAAAGCCTCAAAATCCAGGCTTTCAAGTTGTAGAATTTTAGCTGGACCATCATTTTAATGATGTGAAGAAACCATGAAAAATGTATTATTTAGTTGAAAGGATTATTCAAATATTTTTCTTTCTTTGAATCTACCTGTGGTTAATATTAATATGGCTAGTAGTGGCACATGCTTTGGAGGAAAAAAATCAAGCATTATGCTAAAGACTAATGAATGATGTGGGGTGATCTTTTGAATAAGGGGTTTAGGGACTTTTTTGATGATGAGATGAAATTTGAGCCAAGACCTAAATGAAGTGAGATAGGGAATTGTGTCAAAATTTGGGGGAAGAATATTCAGATAGAGACAATCTAGGTGCAGAGACCTTCAGATGGGAACATGTTTTAGGATGAACGAGAAAGTTATATTGCTGGAGTTTAGTGATTAAGTTCAGAACAGTAGAAATAAACTGTAGATAAATAGTCAAAAACCAGGTTATGAAAGGCCTTATGGACCACAGTAAGGATATTGGATTTTGTTCTGAGACATGGGAGCCATTGAAAGGTTTGAGATAGTAAAAATTTAGGTAGAACAAAAGAAAATCAAGGGTACTACAGAGGGTACGGCTAAACACTGCAACAAAACCACAAAACGTCATAAACAGCCAAAGGGGAAAAGCAGAGCAAAGATGTATTAGATAGAAAAAAACACAAGCACCAGCCTTGTGTTTGGTACTTGGTACTTGGTACTTAGGCAACATAACAACACCCCATCTCTTTAAAAAAAAAAAATTAGCCAGATGTGTGCTTATAGTCCGAGCTACTTGGGAGGCTGAGCCAGGAGGATTGCTTGAGCTCAGGAGTTTGAGGTTGCAGTGAGCCACGATCATGCCACTGCACTCTAGCCTGGGCAACAGAGTGAGGATCTGTCTAAAAAAACCCAACCCAACCCAATCCAACCAAAACACAGTAAATCTAACACAATCCCCACAGTAATTACAACATAAGATGAGAGACTTGGCATCAATTGTAACAGTCATATCAACAAACATCAGTGAGTTTAATTCACTTATTAGGATAAAAAGATTCTCAAATTGACTCACTAATTAAATCTCAACTCTAAATTGTATATAAGACATATCCAAAATGTAGTAATTCAAAAAAGGCTAAAAATAAAGGAATGGACAAAGTTTTTATCAGGCATATGAAAACAATAAGAAAGCAGAAACTGAAATCTTCATACTGGACAAAGCAGAATTCAAGCCAAAACCATAACATGAGGCAAAAGACATTTTATAATTCTAAAAACCATATTTCACCAATGAAAATATTAATATAACAAAATTCAACAGCATTTATGTACACAGACAATAATTAAAAGATGTAATGCACGAGAAAAATTTTATTTGCAACAGTAACAAAAAGGATAAAATATTTAGGAACAAGCATAATTAGAAATGTTCAAGTCTACATGAAGAAAACTACAAATAATCCTGAAAAATGCAAAAACAGATTTGAGCAAGTGGATAAAGATGGCCCATGTTCTTTTTTTTTTGAGACAGAGTCTCACTCTGTTCCCCGGGCTAGAGTGCTGTGGCATCAGCCTAGCTCACAGCAACCTCAAACTCCTGGGCTCAAGTGATCCTCCTGTCTCAGCCTCCCGAGTAGCTGGGACTACAGGTGCACACCACCACACCTGGCTAATTTTTAGTTGGCCAATTAATTTCTTTCTATTTTTTAGTAGAGACAGGGTCTCGCTGTTGCTCAGGCTGGTTTTGAACTCCTGGCCTCAAGCGATCTGCCCACCTCCACCTCCCAGAGTGCTAGGATTACAGGCGTGAGCCACCGTGCCCGATGGCCCATGTTCTTGTTTAGGATGACTCAACATAATGAAGATACCATTTTTCACTATGTTAATATATAGATTGACTGTAATCCCAACAAAATATTGGCAAGATTTATTATCAAGCTTAGATGTATAAAGACAAAAGTTTATATGGTAAAATAAATACATAAGGATTGGTAGGAAAACAGTGAATAGGAAGAGCTATGCAGCGGGTCTAGTCCTGTGGATATTAATACTATAAAGACTCTGTAATTAAAATAGTGTACTGGTTTATGATGATACATACAAACAGACCAATGGAATAGAATAGAATTCTATAGAAATCTAGTATATTAAAAAGATAGTATCTCAAATCACTGGGGAAAAGATAGTCTTTTAAATAAACGATCAGTGTGATTCCATTCAGGGAAGATTTCAAAAACAGGCAAATTTCTCAGTGTTACATTTCTTGTGGTTACATTTGTGGGAAGGGAGAGGGCAATGATTGGGAAGGGGTATGTCAGGACCTTCTAGAAAGCTAGTAACATCTGTTTCTTGATCAGGTGATGTCTACATGGGAATGTTCACTTCATTATAATTCACCAAGGTGTATACTTAAGATTAGTCCATAATGTATGTATGTGTATCATATATGAATAAAAAGGTTTTTGAACAAAGCAAAACCATTCTGAACAACGAAATATTAATATAGGAAATCACACCGTAGGTGTGGAGGCCCCTAATATCCAAGCCAAATCAAATGCTTCCTCCTTTGTCTTTCTTTGGAGCATTGGCCACTATTCTACAATTATATGTTTATATTCTGGCATCTCTGGCTAGACTGTGAGCTTTAGGAGGATAGGGACCATGTCTCATTTATCTCTAATTCCCTAGTGCTTCAAACGTAACAACATGGAAGGTGGTTAATTATTGTTTAAATAAAAAACAACTTAAAAAATAAGTATATTTTTTTCTATATTATCTAAATGGCCCAAGTAATAGTGTTTTTATCACACATTTATGATCTTCCTTTTAAAATTTTTCTTTGGTTTTATGTATATTTATTTGTAATATCCAAAGAGAACAGATTTTTTTAAGGGAAGGGAACACAGACGCACACATTCCCTTTTCTTTAAGAATCTATTTCTCTATATCATATTGAGTAGCATTTCCAATGCTACTCAAAGTATAGTCCCAGAACCAGTGTCAGTTCATGAACTGTTTATTTCTGGCTTACAACACATTAAGTATAGAAATTGAAAATAGGTGTGTAGAAGTGGGTTCATCAGTTTGACTCTACCGTGATATCCAAGCAAGTGCTCAGTAAACTCACCATGTTGAAGAGGCTAGGCACCAATTTGGGTATTGTCAAACTTGCATGGGGAGTTGTGTATGACATGAACTATATACTAGTCATTCATGGTAGAATTAAATATTGATCCAAGATAGACTGGACAGGAAAAGAAAAAAGAAAAAACCATGATCCTTCCTCATCAGTAGTTTTTAAGGCTCTGCCATTGACAATTAGAGCTGGAAAAGACCAATCCTATTATTTTGCAAACGGGAAAACTGAGATCTAGAGTTCACCCAACTCCTGATCACCAAGCGAGTGGTCTTTACGCTGTAATGTCATCTGCATTTCTTATATGAATGAGTGAAGTTCAAGAACAAAATCAATATTATCATTGCTACTATTATTAGTGGTAGCAACTCTAGCTACTCTTAATATATATTCAGTGCTCGTTAGATAGCATCCCAGGAAATTGCTATTTTCATAAGTAAAAAAATGATCAAGTATCTATAATTTCACATAGTTCAACTCATATGTTTTTAAGCCTTAGAGAAGAGGCATCTGGAGCCAGACTTTCTGGGTTTCAATTTTGGCTATGCCACATCCTGGTTGGCAAATTAGTTAAGTTTTCTCTGAGGTCAGTTTCCACATCCATGCATGGAAATAATTATTACAGCACCAACCTCAGAGATTTATTGAGACTTAAATGATCCCATACAGGTAAAGCCCTTGAAATGGCACCTGACAGGTAGTAAGTCCTCAGTAAATATTAGTTGCTATGTTTATTTCCAACATCACCTCTTTGATTCATTTTCAGAACAATCTTGTGAGGTAGGAACATTTTACCATCAGCTTATAGATGAGGAAACTGGAGCTCAAAGGGATAGAAATTTGAACCCTTGTTCGTATGACTGCAAGCACATTCCCTGTGCCTTACATGGTGATTTTCAATTCAGTGCCTGCTAAGAAGTCAAGTCAAATAGCCCCTCTGGGGTGTTTCATCAGAACTGCCAATATTTGAGAGGAACACGTTTCTGAGATTCTTTAATAGTCAGTTATGTAAAAGGCAATGCAAGCTATTTTATTTTCTGATTAAGAGAAGCAAGTTTCACCATTTGTTTTTTCTTGCTTTTAGGTCTCCAGATTGACAAGAACATAAACAAGATGATGATCATAACCTCCGATTTTTTAACAGTGTGATCTTGTAATAACCCCTTATATATTGGGGTTAAACCCTCCAAAGGACCCCCAAACCCCAGCCAGCACTGCTCCCTGGAATGCTGAGAGGGCGAACCCGATATGGTACCTGCTAACTAGAACCAGCACTGTTCAAATTGTTAAGTGTTTTTGTACAAGACCAAAGAAACACCGTCTTCTCTTTTTCACCTTAAATAGAATAAGTATTCAAGAAATTCCCTTGAGAAGCAACAAGATCTGATCGAAGTTTTCAGAATTTCCTATTATTCTATCAAGTTCACTTGACAGCGAAGGACAAACTGCCTTTCAAATGCCATGAGCGAACGCGTCAGCAATTCTGAAGGAAAAACGCTGGTTATTAAGTAGGAACAAGTCTCTTTGAATATATTTACACCAAGTCACGGAAACCATTGTCCTCAGAAACCTCTGTGAAAATCTATTTTCTAGTCTCAGTATTGCTTTAAGTTTGACAGATGATAATAAAATACAATGAAATTACCTTTGAGCTCTGAAATGTACATCAGCTCCCACATTTCTCACTATTTGATTTTTTATTTCTCCAACCCAGCCATCTACTTTCAATATTATTCTCAAGCATTAAAGTTTTATGTCTGGGGAATAAAGCTACATATGTCTAAGCCATACTTTTATAAAGGTAGGAGTACAGAATTTATTATAATGTTTGCATACACACATACAATATATGTGTATAAATATGTATAGATTAAGAGCAGGAAGGAGCCTTTCAGATCATCAAGTCTCCTTTACTGTTGTCTTACAAACGAGGAATTTGGAACCTAGACAGAAATGCTAAGACCACAAGAAAACTAGGCTCAAAATACAGCTTAAGGAAATAAGAATTTATCACATACTTACCATATTCTGAGGATTACTCAAGGCATATTCCATACATAAGTCCTTAGATCATTTCTATGACATTGATATCAGTCCCATTAAATAGATGAGAACATCGAGGCTAAGAAAAGTAGCACAGCTAATAAAAGGCAGAAATGGAATTAAAGCACTGATATAACTAGGTTCTCTCTAGAATACCAGTATTTCTCTAAATGCCCTCATTCCCATATCACAGACATAAGTTTTGTTAACACACATGCAACGTTATTATTGTTTTCTTGACTTTTTTTCAAGAACTGAGTAATGCCAACGTTTATTAAGGAAACTTTTTAAAATCACCACTTAAATAGTGTGCCATAAAGAGAAGAAACAAGATGTCTCGAATTCTAGCTGGAGTCCCCTGCTCCCTAAAGACACTGAATTTGAATCCTGCACTCTTTTTGGAAAGGGAGATTAGTAACAGTTAGAGACATGTGAAAGATCTGGCACTATCAAACTGAGACTTAAGGATTAAAAGAGAATTAAGAGAGAGAAAACTTTGATGTCAAATCTCAATGCTACCTAAAGTCATCTTTGTCCTCCCTTAAATCATTTTGAGTACTGGCCTGGTACCTGCCCCTCACTTTGAGAAACTCTGCAGTCCTTAAAGCAGCTGGGCAGATGCTCCAGATCATGGTTCCGTAACTCCAGTGACCACCAGCATCACCTGGAGGCTTTTTAAAGGAAGATTTCTGAGTCATTCCCAGAGTTTCTGATTCAGTATGTCTGGGGCAGAGCCTGAGATTTTGCATTTGTAACAAGTTTCTGAGTAATTCTGATACAGCTGGCCCAGGAACCCCTTTTGAGAACCCCTGCTCAAGCGGTATTGGGGAGGAGGAGGTAAAGAACATACGATGGCAAGTGCGTGAAAATTTCACCATCCAGCTTGCTAGCGAGCGCAGGGATCTGGAACTTTCATTTAATCAGGCAGATGAGGCAAAGAAACACTCAATGTATTCTTGTGTTTCTGTGTCATTTCTTTAATCTAGTGGGTTCAAATCGATACTATCCCACACCAGACCAGCCTGCAAAAACTTTGGCTGAGAGATGAAAGCAGGCTCCCTGCTTTGACAACAGCAGCCAGTGATCACTCAATACCTAAAGCAGAAAATGAGATTCTCCCTCTTTCATCTAGATATTTAGACAGCACTTAACATAAAAAAAATTCCCTAACAGTTGACCTTCCCTGTTATTTGGTTCCAATTAGTAGTAATAACCAGTAATTATTAAGTGCCTTTTGTGGGCTAATCATTGCCCACTAGGGTGATTATGTACACACACACACACACACACACACACACACACTCTTTCAATGTGAGGATTTGAGAGGCTAAGTAACTTGTTCAAGGTCACGCAATCAGAGGAAGTAGAACTGAAATTCATATCCAAGTTTTATTCCAATACCCATGTAATTTCTACTGAGCTGCACCACTGCTGTTGTGACTATCCAATTTACCTGATCTCTTAATAAAAGTCTATTTTATAGACAGCTATAAGATGAGGAGAAAGGGCCCCAGAGACTTCAACTTTGCAGAAGAGAGAGTTTTAAAGCAATGCCACAAGAAAAGGACAAATAAGTGCTATTTAATTAGCAAAACAATGACAACAACAACAAAAACGTACAGCTCTCTATGCAAAGCAAAAGCAGGGTTTAAGAATGCCTGGCTGAGTTTTACTTTTAGGAGAATGGGTAAGTAGATAGAACTAGGCTTAGGAATCCAACCTGTTTTACCATGCTTTTGTATCAATAAGGAGATTTTTATTCCCTGATGACATGGCAGGAGAGAGTGAGGATGAGTCTGATACAAGAACCAGCACTTGGACTTTGGACTTTGGTGTCTTTTTGTTTCAGTAACTCAGACTTCATTTCTCTAGGTCCCTGTTTTACCATCTGTAAATCAGGCAGCTGAACTGAGTTCCCTTCCCTTCCTCAAAGTTACATTCCTTTGAAAATTCCTCCTTCAGCCTGATTTATTAGCACCATATGTCCCAAAATATAATGCCCATCTTTTAGCACGAGGGGAGTATGATTTGATTGCAAACTCAGCATGTAGGTTTCAACCTTCAGTCTCTCAAGATCCTATTAATCCACCCACAGGTGATGTTACCCTGCTACACTCTTTAGCAAATACATGGTGAAACTCTGAGGAGTTTCCTGAACCCTTCAAGGTGGAAATACAACTTAAATCCATAGAAATAGAGTTTAAGAAATGAATTATCCAATACATTTTTAAAAAGTCATCAATGGCAATGAAATGACAAACTCAGTAGGTGTTATTAAGAGTAATTATAGTAACATCTAGAAAGAAACAACATCTGTGATTTGTCTGATTAATGGCTTAATGTAACAGTGCATCTGTTAATGGAGTAGCACTCCCAGCACTCCCGACTGTACTGAGATCTGGAAACGGAGAAGGGGCTGTAGGAGGACAAGGAAGTGAAGCACCAGATTGGCTTTTGGAGGTCAAGCTCCTCCCCACAGTTGTCAAATTCCCCTCTGGCTACCTTGGCCAGAATTGTCACAAAACCAAGTTCCACTAGGTACATGCACACCTGTAGGCAAAACAACTAGCAGCTCTGAGTGATGTTTTTTAATATTTACTTTTCATTTTAGGATTAGAGACAGGGTTACCCCAGCCTTAATGGTGTGCCAAAGTAGGACTGCACTGCATGTGTTCATCATAGACCGACCTGTATGCGTGAGGCTTTTTTCTAGAAGAAGTAACTAATACTCAGGGAGTAAACACATTTGTTCTTTAAACAAGCTTTCCCCTTTGAACTCAAAGGAAAGCCGAAGTTCCCACCTATAACTGAAAACCACTGTGATGCACTAGCTTCAGAGTTCATGGAGATGAAATTGGGAAGCCATGTAATGGTCTCATTCTCTTCCTCAAAGATGTGGTTTCTTTCTGCTTTGAGAACAAGGCACTAACCCCATCTGCTTCCTCGGGCTGCACTGGATGAATGCAGAATATATTATTTTTCACAAAAGGTATTCAGGCACATTCAGGCTGCAAGCGCCGTTGCTTGAGGAAGTAGCATTTGCCATCAGTTATCATAATGAAATCAATTGAAGAAAAATACAGCATTCTGTTAGAAAAGAAACGTGAATCTCACACTCAGCAAGTCAAACGAAATTTGAAATGCAGAATCCCAAGTAGTCATACCCTGGGCCTGATTCAGAACTTAGATTCAAGGATCGTAAGAGGCGATTAGTCCCCCATCATATGGGTAGGGCCAGGATGCTTTTACTTACCCCAGCCAAGCTGACGTCCCTACTGAGCAGGCTCCATGAGAAACTACAGAAAATAGTGCTTGAAAGTGGCAGTATTTCTCTTGTACACTTTGGCTAAAATATTTCTCTTTCCTATGGCATTTTTCATATCCCTGATTATATCAGATTATGTCAAGGCAAAACCTTGAGCTAACACTCCCTCAGAAACTCAGAGAAGATACACTGGAAAGAAATAACCGTGACCAGTGAAGGAAAAGGGAAAACTAAGCTGCCTCGCTAGACCCAGGAGTGAAGGAGAAGAATAGGAACGCTGTGAGTGTGGGGCCCAGTCTCAGAACAGTGAGGGCAGTGTTCTCCAGCCTGGCTGCACATTTACACAGCGGCATCACTGTTAGACGTGGCTCTTGCATACATTTCTCCCTCCCGTGAATCAATGAGCCAGCAATATCAAAATTCATAAGTGATTTTATTCTCTATGCATGGTACAAAAGTGACTTTGTCCGTCTACCTTTTGCAATGCATGTAATTAGGCGTGAGACAATTATAATCTTGTAGCTCTCTTCAGGGGCTTGGAATATAATTCAGTTGCTGGGCTTCAAGGGCACTTAAGAAAGAAAGAAAAGACTCTCGGCAGTGACTTTTATATGTGTGCTGATGATGAATTTGCCCTCAAAGCTTCAGAAGCCTCATTTTACAATAGTCATAGTTCTTATTGATTACTGTTTGATTATACAAAATAAGGAAAGTGGGACCAATATATCATACTTAAAGATTATGTGAACGCTGCAAACATACAGAAAATCAGAATTATTTGTGGGCTTATTGATAGCTTCGATTCATACTCCAAAAAGAAATTTTTATATATTATATAATCCTTTTACTGAGTTGCCTGTAAATCAAATAATTGGGATAAATGTCATGAGGCAGTTGCTGTATTGATGGATAGTTATAGGTGGGTCCATAAATAAAAGGTAGAACAAGCAAACCTCTCTTTTGAGGGTAGCAAAAGAGAAACATTACTAAACTTGGGAATAAAAGGTAGTGGAAAGAAATGAATATAATATCTAATTGCATCAAAATTTTTACATAAGTGTGGTTGGTTGCTAGGGTAACTGTGAACCTTACATGTTCCTATGGATCTTATCAGACTACTAAGAAGAAACATGGACGTAGGAAATATTTTACAAGAGAAGAAACACCCACAACATCTAAAAACTGAATAGCTGAAGCTGTAAGATACAAACTAGGAATTTTTAAGAACGTGAAATTTGCCTAATGCTTTGGAGAGTCTAGAATTTGTAAAGACACTAATTGGCATTTCAAAGTTCTCCATCTGCTAAAGAGAAGAGTGCTTTCAAGTCCCTGTCCCTTTTCTTCCCTTCGCTCAGAGTCCCATGGTTTCTTGGTACAAAGTGTGATCTAGAATGACAGATTAGGTTAAATCGCAGAATGTTAGCACTGGACAGTAACTGGAGGTTATTTAGTGCTACTTTCCTGCACCATGAGCAAGGAAGTTGAAGCTCAGAGAAGTGAATATGTCTACTCAAGGCTACACAGGAAGCCGGTGGCAGACAGGGGACCACAAACCACACCTCCATACTCCTAAGACCAGCACTCTTTCCACTCACCGTTTTCCCAGTAAAGAGAGAGGCTCTGCAATTTTCAGACAAGTGTGTCTATAGCATCCCTTGGGCACACATGCCAACCAACAGATATGGAGTCCTCAAAGCATATGCCCATTTTCCAAACTACCTAGAAATCGTCAATACTAATGGGCATTGGAAAATTATTTGTATCGTGTGTTGCAATTAAATGGTACTGTCTGGCTAACTAGAACTCTAATAACAAATAATAGATAAGAAATGCTATGTTCAGTTTTTGCTAGAGGGACTGTCTTTCTTTTGTGCAGCTGCTGGAATTCCCTAATAAATCATGTTAAAGGATCACACTTTACACAGCTTTACTTACAGTTCCCGTTTATAGCAGGCAACTGTTCTACACTTACATGAATGTGGGATTTTGTATGTTTTCACATTTCTCACTGACTACATCATGCTTTTCACTCCCGATTTTTACAACGTGTCATGTTTAGCCTTTACATTCTTGCTGCCCAAACATGCCAGTTAAAGAAACAATTGTTGACACAGGCTTTTGCCCTGTTCCCTAGTCACCATTGCCACATAATCAGGATGCATTTTGTAAGTGTAAGACTGATTATTTTCTATTAAATGTGTAAAATTTTACCGGTAGTAATCGTTATAACTATTGTTGGGCATTTATTTTGTGCTGGGCACTATATTAAGCACTCTACATAGTCTAACTCAATTATTTCCGTCAACAACCTTAGATTGGCATAATTATTATTCTTTTACAAGAGAGAAAATGGAGGCAAAGGAATAAAATAATATATAACTAAATATAACTAAATATGTGTTATCACATAACCAGGAAGTAACTTTTATTTAAACTACAGATTGTTTAACCATTTACCTTTGAAGGACATCTGGTCTGTTTCCAGCTTTTGTCTATTATGAATAAAGTTGTTATAAGCATTTGTACACAGGTTTTATGTGAACATACGTCTTCATTTTTCTAGAATAAATGCACAGGCATTTGATTCCTGGCTTATATGGTAGTTGCATGTTTAGAATTTTAAGAAACTTCTATACTCTTTCAGAGTCGTAATTAATTTTAGTCACGAGAAAGGCAAGATCTAGATTAATCTTCATTGAACAAGCAAAATTATTTTAAGTACTTAGAATGGAAAATAACTTGGTGTCTTTTGGCTGGTTAAACAGGTGTAAGCACTGGCATAAAAATAATGAGAAGGGGTTGGAAGAAGCATTGAACAAGTAACAAAAATATGAGGAGGAGTTGATCATTTGAGAGATTAGCCACAAAACTAGTTCTTCATGGTTGAAATAAGGAGAACAGACAGCAGGAAGTTGCCCAGGCCATGAAACACCTCTGGAAATGTAACACGAATGAACAATTTCATTTATTAGAGCTTCTCTTAGAGTATAATGTAAGCAGCCTGGGAAGAGGTGAGAGACCTCCAAGGGGCATGCATAAATACCCACAAATCAGTGATTCTCAGAAAGAAGAGGTGATGGTGAATGCCAGAGGACATTTGGCAGTATCTGCAGATATTTTTGATCGTCATAATTGGGTTGCGGTTGCTACTGGTAACTAGTGGGTAGAGGCCAGGGATGCTGTTGAACAACCTACAATGCACAGTACAGCTACCCACAGCAAAGGATGGGTGGCCCCAAATGTCAATAGTGCTGTGATTGAGAAAGCCTGCCTAAGGGGATGAGTTATAATAATTGCAGGACTGATTCACTTAGTAAAAGAGGTAAGTTGGGTGGGTTGAATTTAGTGAATTTTTCATTTATTTACTGTATTGTTTTTCATGGTTTTTTTGTGTTGGTTTTCCATTTTCTCTTGTATTTTGTTGAGCTTCTTTATAATCCATTTTTGGAATTCTTTATATGTCATTTCAATATTTTCATTTTGGTTGGTATGCATTGGTAAAGAGTTGCTGTTTCCTCTTGGAGGTGTCCTTTTGCTCTGATTTTTCATAATTCCAGAGTACGGCCTCTCGATCCCTTCTCATCTGGCCTCTTGATTGAGTCCTAGGGGTACTAGGCCTGGCCTGTGGGCACGTCCGTGCGTCCCTGAAGGTCAATCCTTGACCATGCCAGGGAGAAGAGTGCTGGTCCCAAGTTGCCTATGGGGTGTTCAACCAGGTTTGATGACCCTCGCGGGTTGCCTCTGTCCTACCGTGTTCACCTCTTCCCAGCAGTGTGAATTGTGTTGGGTCCCCCTGCTTAATCTCCGAGACGGTGGGTGGTACTTGTGAGTAAGAGTCAGCCATGCCCTGTTTGCTTGAGTTGGAAGATGCTATCATGAGCTATAGAGTTGTTCTTCCTGTCATAGGTTTATGTTTGTGTGAAAGAGCCAGCTACCGAGATGTGCCCATGGAAGGCTCTGGTCTCCCAGGTAGAGTACTTGGGTGTCCCAAACTTTAGGGTGGAGCCTGTAACTCCCAGGGGATTGCTTGATCTCCACCACCACTAAGGTAGGTGGAAGAGCAAGGCAGTTCGTGCCTAGGTTGCAGGAACCTGAAAGGCTTTGCAAAGCCTTGGCCGTGCTCAGAATTTGCTTTTCCGGCCACTAGAGGGAGCCATGGGTAGGAGGGTCAGGACAGGCTCTACAAACCATCACGGCTGTTCATGGAGAGCGGGTGGGGTGGGGGGCGGTTAATGCCTCAGTGCTAAGGCCCGGGCTGGGATCTTTCTGCTCTTATCCAGTAGTGCCTTTTTTTTCTGAGAGGAGGGGTGGGCACTCCCCCAAATTGCTGGTCCTTAGACCCCCACAGCACACTCCCATCAGTTCAGTCCACAAGGCTCCCTCTCCACCCGAGTCTAAGCTCTAAAACCTCCCAGCGCAATGCCAGTGGGCCGGGAGTGCCCGGATGTGCACACCTGTTCCGTTGCAAGCCCCAAAGGAAGAGGTATGGGCCCCTCTAGCCGTGGGGACCTCAGCCAGGAGCACATGCCTGCTGGAGAGAAGCAGCTGCTCGTGAACTTTTCGGCTCACAACTGCTCTCAAACCCGGTGGGATGGCGCAGCTGAGAACGTGCAACTTCCGTCTTAAAAGATGACATTCTTCCGTCTTAAAAGATGACATTCATACCCATTTTACTTTGTTCATCAGAATGACTCTATATAATGATAATGTGTTTTGAAATATAATTTTGTTTAGATCAATGTTTATCAAATCAAATTTGTACCGTCTTTGGGCCATTTTTGTTGTAACCATAATCTTTTCTTTTCCATGACTTTTCCTCCCATTTTCTGGTTAATCAAAAAGTGACTAAATAGTGAAAAGAAATGTATGTTCCTAATTTACCCACAGCCACTACAATTTCTTCCCTACTCACTTTGTCAGCTTACTAATTTTTAGTAGATAAAACATGAATAAAAATGTCTCCAACATAAATGTTTTGACCATTGTGTAAAGAAGTTTGGCAGGGGTAACTTTGCAGAAAGTAAGGTTTCGAATAAAAATACGGAAGACTAATGTTGAAAGTGTTCATAGACAAAATTTAAATAGGTATTTCATAGCATAAGATCAAGTCATGAAAAGAGGTCATAAAAAGAGCTTGTGATTCTTTGAATAATAATTTGTCCAAATCAATGCATAACAAGAAATGGATTAGTTTTGATATTCATAAAATATGGGAAAGTTTTTACACTGTGTATGCTATGCAGTAGAAGACATTTGTAATGATTTATGCCAAATATAAGAACTATTGAGCTGTTTGTTTTGATAAGAATAAGGTAACATAATCATTCCATTTGTATGGGATATTGGTTCTTATGCCTCTTGGAATATGTGCTCCTTAACACTCTTAAAAATTATTTAGGACTCATGAGATTTTGTTTGTGTGGATTATAGCCATTTATATTTACTGTATTAGAAACTTAAAATTAGAAATTTTTAAAATAATGGTTTATTTATTTAAAAATAACATATCCATTACATATTAACATATGGCATACTTTTATGATAAATAATTATATTTTCTGATGCAAAAAATTAGTAAGAGTTTTTTTCTATAGTGTTTGGATTAATAGATGAATGGATTCTCATATTTGCTTGTACATTCAGTCCCTTGCACTGTGTTGTTTTCATTAAAGCACGTGAAGGAATATGTAACCTCATACATAATCAGAAAAGGGAGGATTCATGACACCTTAAAAGAGTTTGGGACTGTGATTTGTAGTTTTATGTTTCAGTCTGGCTAGGTTACAATTTCTGGTTATTTAATTGAACATTAATTTCCACGACGTTGCTAAAGTATTTTGTAGATGCGATTAAAGTCCATTATCAGCTGATTTTAAATAGGAGGGATTATCCCAGATAATCTGGGTGGGTTTGATTCAATCAGTTGAAAGGCCTTAAAAGTAGAACTAAATCTTTCCTGAAGAAGAAGAAATTAATCTGTGGATAACAGCATCAGCTTATGCTTAGGAATTCCCTTCTTGATGGCCTACTCAAAAAATTTCACACTTGCCTGGCCAGCCCCCACAATCATGGAAACCAACTCCTTGCAATAAATCTCTTAGTAAATATCTTCTGCAGGTTGAACTGTGACTGATATAGGGACCCTTTAGAGTTCTCAGCCTTCACTTTAAGAGTCATTGGTACACTGCATACTTTGTAAAGATTTTTATGTCACTGATCTAATTGGCTTAACATAATAACTATATGGAGCCAAGAAGGCAGGATTTTTCACTTCTGTCCTCAGAGAGAATATTAACAAATGGCACACATCCATCAGTGGCTCTTAGTCTAGATCCTTAAATTCCTGGTTCCTATTCCAATCCATTACCCATTTTTATCTTTTACCATAATAACCTTCTAATATATTTGGAAACATACTTGCAGACATAGACATTCATATTACTTAACACACACATGCCACAAAAAAATTCCTTGGAAACAGTCCACAGGATGTAAAACAGAGATATGTACATACCTGTTGGACAAAAACATATCAAAGATTTATTACATACCTATTTCTAAGCTATGAATAAAAGCGATACAAAAGAAACATAGAACTTTGTTTTATGTTCAAGGAGCTTGTAATTCACCTGGGAGGAATAAGCTTATTTAACCCTGAACACATGAGATGAAAGTTGATAAAGAATCTGATTCTACCTATATTTTTTTGAGCCTTAGGCACTGGAACAGGCTCACTTTCATCTTTTCAGCTACTTCTTTTATGGAATATAATTTTTTCCCTATATCTGATGCCTTCACTAGTCACTGAGTTTATGGAATATGGGGATAATAACCTGCTTAATAACTGCTTGTTGACTGAATGACTGATTGAGGATCCAGAGAATGGGTATAATACAGAAAGGTTAAAAGGAAGAACAAAAGTGGAAAAGTTGGGAGAAATGGCAAAATGAAAAAGAATTGCAAGATGGAATATGATAAGATAATAAAAAAAACCGAGCTGGAGAAGAGGGTGTATGTTAAAAAGTAACAAAAGATTTATGTAAACAAATTAAAGGGTTTCCATTTTAGACTGGACAAAAAGCCTATGGTTTATCACAAGCTAGAGGCAGTGTAGCATCAAGGCTACGAGTATGGACTTAGTTCAGCCAGAGTTGAGATTGTGTCCTAGTTATATCACACACTAGCTATGTGATCTTGGATAAATTACCTAAACTTTTTGGGCCTCAGTTTCCACATCTGTGAACTTGCCCAGAGATACTGTGAAAATTAAATGTGTACAAGTCACGTAAATGTCTTTTTGTATAGTGTAAGAGTTATTTGTGAGTGTCTATGTATATATATGGGTACAAAAATATCTGCAGAGCTTAAAAATGGTGGCTATTACCACTCAATAACCCATTTATAAATATCTAGGTTCACTGGAGGTAAATTCAGTTGATGATAGGTAGTTGTTCTATGAGGCAACTAGGAGAACTCACTTGCCTAGTTATAGCACTGGTTTTATGCCTTTATTCAATAAGTAATAGTGACATCTTTTAAATTTCAAGCAAGCTTAAAATTTGGCCTTAGTGTGAAGCTCAATCTTCCTTTTGGAACACACACAGAACTGGGACGAGTCTCGAGCAGCTTGCCACGTAGCAGAATGTCAACAGGGTGTATCTTAGGTTTTTCTAAAATTATACAATTTTAGTAATCTGTATATACTTCATTATAAAAACAAACATGTCTCCATATATAATACTGTAGACTTTGGAGAATAAATGGGAAATGCTACGGAGCACTTAACAGAATTACGACATAGCTGCTAATTTAAAGTGGAATTCCTAGTCTCGGAGCCTGTTGGCATATTTGTGTTTGTGGTTTAGTGTAATTGATGGGAATCCTCTTCTCAAAGGAATTAGAAATTTTAATTTTCTAATTGTGCATTTGTGCAAAAATCATTGATTGCAATAAATGTTATAGGAATATGAGGAAAAAACCCCAAAGATATTAAGTAAGAGAAATCATATAATGGCCTTTGTATATGATTTTCTACACGTTGATATTCCAGGTGGAAGGGATAAATTTCCTCAGAGCAAACCATACATTGTTGTGTAGGCCTTCTGGCTATTTAACGTCGCATATTTGCAAGGTAGCTCCTTGGGATAGAGGTGGAATGAAATCTGGGGACAGAGGAATGTGATCTTCATCTAGAAATAAAAGCTGTGTACAGCAGGTCCTTGAATAATGTTTCTTTCATGATTTTTGACGGGGCAACTGTGTGGAGTTTATACATTCTCCCCATGTCTTTATGGGTTTTCTTTGTTTTCCTCCCACGTCCAAATATGTGCCCACTAGGTGAACTGGTGTGTCTACCTGGTCCTGCTTTGAGTAAGTGTCAGTGTGTACGTGAGTGTGCCCTGCTATGCAATGGCTTCCTGGACAGGTTGGTTTCTACCTTGTTCTCTGAGCTGTGGAGATAGGCCCCAGCCTCCCACGATGGAAGAGGAATGAGTACAAATGATTATAAAATAAAGATTTGTAATGTTTTCAGTAATCATACAAATGCAAGGCAATAAAGGATGTAGTACAAAAGCGCTCAGCGAGCCCAAACTATTTGTCATTGTTTTTGACAAATTTGCATGGTGGGAGGAGGTGCTTCTTAAAATTTTCATTTTGCAAACACTTATTCCGTCATTTAATCCACCATCACTGCAACTGCTGTCACTCACTGAGTCACCAAAAACTGTGTAAATGATCATCTTACTTTTTTCTGAGAATCTTTCTTAAATGTACGTACAGCTCACATTTATTTCAATGTTTAAGATTAGAAGAATTTCGGGTCTTTATTTAGAAGTTTAATGATGTTTCTGTGACCACAAATATGCTATAGGAACTTAGCTCTTGTTTATATCAATTAACCTGGTGTGAAATTGATTTCATTTTACATTTTTTCCTTAAAGTCACTGTCTCCAGGAATCTATTGACAATGTTAAGTGAGGTCTTACTGCACTGGCTAGAGGTGCAAATAAACAGTGTGTAGGGCTCACCGTTCCGTGACTTCTAAGTGAGAGACAACTATGAGTTAATAAAGTTAAAGCAATGGACTTGGACTAAACAGAAACTGAAATGGAACCTCAGAGTTTGCGTGATCCAATATTATCTATCACTGATGAACTGAGACTCAGGAAGATTAAGTAATTTGTTTGAGGTCACAAGTCAGTATCACAAGCAAGACTATCTTATAATGCCTAATCCAGTGTACTTCTGCCACCTCATACTGTTTCGCTGAGGTCACCTCGATTACCGCGTTTCCGTTCAACTGATTTCTACCCAACTCAAACTACTTAAGCAAAAAGGGGAATTCATTGGCTCACAGAACTGGAACGCTCAGAGATCCAAGGACTCCAACAATGTCTTCAGCTCTCTCCTTCCATGTTTTAGACTGGCTCTCTCCATGTGGTAGGCCAGATGGCATTTGGAAACTCCAGACACACATACTGACTCAGCCTAGAAGCCTCAATACAAAGTCTTTCCTAACAAATTTTATTTTGTCTGACGTCCCAGGGAAGACTCTGATTGGTTCACTTTGGACCAATCACTGTTCCCACAGGGAGGGATACTCTTGATTCGTTAGCTCATCTACATCCCTCTTTGGCAAGGTCAGCTCTTTTAACCACATGGAATGTGTTCTTCAGAAGAAAAGGGATTTTCTAATCAGAAAGGCAGGGATTCTAGATAGACTCTGACAACAGATATTTATTATAAACAAACACATTCTGAAATGCAACTTCATGGAAGGAAATATCTAAGAACAGAAACTTACCAAGCACTGGAATACCAACCAGGGAAACGGTGTTGCTTTTCTTCTAAATAACTTGTGCAAACAGCTGTAATTATAAAGATAAAAAATTAATTTCTAGAAATAAAAGATTAATTCACTATGGTTTACATCAGGATAATTTCTTTCATGCACACTTAACATATAAAATATTTTATATTCTTAGAATGGTTTTAGGCATTTAATGAATGCTAATTCCTTTCCTTTTCACATATAAATAGTTCATATATCATAATCGTTTTTTGACTTGTGCCAAGGCCACTGTTATCGCCTTTTATTACCATATGCTATGAAGACTTCTGTGTGGATTAATCCACTGTTGTTTATGTTATAAAATCTTAATTAAAAGACAAAATACTATACACTGTTTCATATTTTTGGCTCTCAATGTTTGAGTTTTTGAATGCCACAATTCCCCAAATGCCATACCATTGCTCTTTGTGAGCTGTACGTTCTCCCTATGCCTGCGTGGATCTTCTCTGGGTACCCTATTTTCCTTCCACGTCCCAAAGATGTGTCCATTAGGTGAATTGACATGTATACATGGCCCTAGTCTAAGTAAGTGTGGGTGTGTATGTGAATGTGCTCTGCTATGGGTTGGCACAAATTCCCACAACACACATTTCTCACCCTCTTAACACTGTAGTGGGGCTTGTGTTACTCTGACTTCTTTTTAATTTTAATTCATATGAAGTTTAATTTGGCTTTGAGAACTTCATGATATAGCTGGAGATAGTGGGGAATCTGGCAAAATTAGGTTTCTATGATGTCACTGTTGAAGAAAACTAAAGACTTCAATGTAGCCCAAATGCTCAATTTGAGAAATTGCCACCTTACTGCAGAAGAATTATAAAGAGAGGAATCAGTGACTTTGTGAATTTAATAACCCTTATCAAGGCCAAATAGGCAGTGTATGGTCATGGTTTGGAGCTAGGGCTTCTAAGTTAACCAGTTCTGGGTTCAAATTCTAACTTCTTACTAGCTGTGTGATCTTAAGCAGGATAGTTCACCTTTTAAGCCTTGATGATCTCATCTGTAATGTGAGGACAACACTGCCACCTAATCCATAGATATACACTTAGAGTACTCGGTGTCCTGTGAGCTCTAAATAAAGATTAGCCATTGTTATGACAGTCGTTATGAAATAATTTATGTGTGGGTGATAAAATTAAGAGCAGAAATAGCACCTACTGCAGTTCCTAGCACATAATGGGTAGCACACATACATTTGTGGAATTGAATACTGATTTTTATTGATAGAGGAACCTATCTTTCACATTTTTTTCCAAGAAGCCTCCCCAAATTTCTCTATACTCATTTACCCATCTCCTTTCAACTCTTTATAATCGCAAACAGATTTTTCATCACAGATTGCTTGCAAAATGTCATTGCATTAGTAGTCTCTCCAACTTGAATTTAAGTAACTTTTTCTGCAGAAATTACACTTTGCTTTTTGTTTACCCTCTATAGCAACACTCTAAGTTTACAGTAAGTACTCAGTAAATACTTGTCAATGAATTGACCAGAAGAAGGAACTTCCTTTTCCCCTCTAACCCTTTTAAATGAAATTAGATTATTTTATATAAGTTGGCAGTAGACCCACATGCCAGTAGACTACAGTTATGCGGACTGGGATGAGAACCCTTCTTATATGGCGTAAGACTCCTCGAATTCTCCTTTTATAAAGATGTATCCAAGGTGCACCAATCATAAATTCTTATTCACTCTCTCTCATAAAGCCCAAATAAGGTCGTGTCTTATTTCTGTTAACTTTTAATATTCTTCTACTACAATAGATATGGGAGAAAAGGAATAGATTCATTGAAAATGGGTTTTCTGATAACTTTGGTACTCTTGGTTATGTGTCATCTTTGACACTATGGCTTGTACAGAGGCTGAAGCAGGGGGGTCACTCAGTCCCTGACCATAACCCGGGGTATATAAAGTGTCTCCTGGGACTTTGGTCCAAGAGCAGCATCTGTGGGTGCTACAGTGTGACATTTTTAATAGAGCCTTTTTAATCAAGCCTTTGATATATCCAGTAAGATGTTTTCCTGATTCCTTTTCTGGACAGCAAGATGGAGGCAGAGCTGTGAGCACATCTTCGATTGTGCCTCAACAGTAGGAAGAGCCTAGCAATTCATTATTTGTTGGCACTTCTTTGCTTCTCCCATGTCTTGTCTCCTTCATCTGGGCATTTGTATAGCATGTAGATTTGATCTCTCTGTTTCTGATTTCCAGAGTCAGCCTTTACTTTTAGTGTCTATGAAGGGTATGAATCCCATTTCTGCCATTCCATCAGTGATACTGGATGGAGATTCCCAACTGTTTGTCCATAAGTGACCCTCCTGCCAATTCAATGTTATAACAGACTTTGAATTGGGCCAGAGACTATAGGATGACAGGTTCATGTTTGATTTCCCATCAACCTCAGTAGTGATTAATATTCTACCACCCTTGGTAGCTTTTTTTTTTTTTTGAGAAATTCTGTGGGAAGAATACGTTCAAATTAGTCTTATAAGACTCAAAGGTCATATTACCATATATTCTCACTTTTTTACACACCAATATTTCTGAAATTGTGATACATTTTATACTTGATGCATAACTTCAATGAGATATTTTTAATCCCCAAATGTTATGATTATATATCTATAGTTCAGTGTACAATTGATGACATCTTAAACTCGAGTGATATGGTAATATTACAACTCATGTCAGAAGTTCTTAAGCATAATTTATAACTTGGCTTCATATATTGCTCATACATGCCATTTAACAGAACTAAGGGGTAATATCCCTAAAAGCTATATAAACCAGCCAAATCCTGAGCATAATAGCATCATAAGGCAAAGGCATTAAGACCGGATTGCACAGTTATGCCTGGTCTACGCTGTGAGTCTCCTGTACAAAAACAGCAGCCTTTACTCACCAAGAGAAGCTTCCCGACCACCATCACATATTAGGTGGAGAAGCAGTTGATTTTGCACAAAAGGGTCAATGCCTGTTTGACATTTTGCCTGGAATCTTTTGGCTTTCAGATCAATTTGAACATGTTAAATGTTGGCTATTGTCTCAGGGAAAACCTACAGTCCTTTTTACACCTTTTACCTGTTCTCTCTCATTTAAGTTGACCCGGAAACCTCACCACAAGGTTCACAACGAAGGTTTAAGCAATTTTCCACATATATTAATACATTCAACATTTTACTTGCTGAAACAACTGCTGTGAAGTTTGTGATTTTTGTTAAAAAATGCATATATTTCAACAAGAACCTCATTTCTAAGGCATGTGAGCATATGATCAAAAACAAATTCAAATTCCCATATGAAAATATTCTGCCTTAATTTCTTGTTCTTATTCACAAAAGGGGAAAAAAAGGGTATAACTATATCTCTCTGATCTGGATGTCAGAGGTTGGGTTATCATAATCTTGTAGAGAAAAGTCTTTCTTTTCCCAACAAATCAACTAAATCCTACCCTAAATTACTAGTGAGGACTAGGATTTATTGAGATTACACATTAGGAATGGATTTGACTTTTCAGGAATATTTGATGAGGAAGATATTGGAATTCATACCATTATATTTATAGAGATTAAGAAAATCAAGAATTGGGGTTCTCAGTAATGGATGAAGCCAGGGACATATTATTACAGACACAATCTGCAACTATTTTTAAACAAGGAAGCCAAGAAATTCCTATAAGGGTTAATTTTGTATTGACCACTGGGGAAAGTACGCATTGGAATTGATTTGAACAGGTATGGTTCTAATTTCACCTCTGCCACCTTTTACTGATCGACCTTTGAAAGCGATTTTATCTCTCAGCTTCAGTTTCTTCATCAGCGAAATATGAATAATAACATGTACTTTACATAGTTATTGTAAAATTTATGTATATACACACATACATATATGTGGAAATTATACATATAAATGACATCATATATGTGTGTATACATACACATAATCTGGCATAGTAAATATTCAAATGGCAGTTGCTGTTATTACCATACTCTTCCCAACTCAAGTGTGATTCAAGAACCATGTCTAATTGTTCTTATTTTTTCCCATCAATAAAAGAACTGGACAATGCAATTTGTCTCCTAGGCTACTGTTAATATTACTTGTCACCTCATCCCCACCCTTGTTTGATTAAGAGAAGTAAGCTGAGTGGTTATGGCTGAACATAGAAATCATACAAAAGTCCAATTTCCTTAAAACAGTACCTGTGGGACAAAAAGCAGTCCTATAACTGCCTATTTATTTTGGTTGGGGAAAGAAAAGTCTCAAAACTCTTTATTGAAAATTCTCCCTGCACTTCTGGCTTCTGGTTCTGCATGCATGGAGCTCGGAAGCTGATACTCGGTCTTAACAAAAAGTAAAAAGCTGAACAGACTGAAAAATCAATAGCTCTCCTTGGATCAGTGAGAGAGGTGAGGACATAGGGCAAACCTCTGCCCCCAAGATTGAGAGAGAGACAGGTGAATCCAGGTTCTCATGCCTGACTAGAGCAGAGACTCACGAGCAGAAACCATGGTGGGAACGAGTGCCAGCAAAGGAAATCCTGAACCGTAACTGACAAGGTGCTAAGACTTAGTGTGGACAAGTCTGAGAGTTAAACTCCAGGGAACCCAATCACGGGGTCCACATTTTTGTGAGTTTCACCTCCATGAACTTGACCAGGTTCTCCAATAAATATAGGAGAAAAACACTTATGCTTCTACCAGAGGGAAGGGAAAAGGAATTATTTTGAAATATACCAGAACACTCTGTTCTTCTTAACAATGCCTGCCCTCAGAGGAAATTAGTTAGCCAGAGCCTAAATTGTTGGGATATTATCGGAGCCTAAATGACTGAGGGGAAGGAAAAAACCCAACTCCACCTCCCTCTAGCCTTCCACATGGGAGAAGAAAAATACCCAACCCCAATCCACTGCAGTCATTCTGTCCCCTTAAGTGGGGCAGGAAAAAAAAAGACTGAGAAGCACTTGAGAAATTCACAGTCCAAAGGCATAGGCTCACTAAATTCTGAGACTATAGAGCACTTCCCCTCTCCTCCACACCTTGCCACTTCATCACTAATGGCCTATTTGCAGCTGTTCCCTTTTACCTGGTACATCATGCCCAGCTACCAAGGAAAAATTGCAAGGCTTACTAAAAGTCAAAAAACACAATTTGTGGAGACAGAGAAAACCTCAGAACCAGACGTGGAAAGAATCTCTGAGCTTGAGAGTACATCAACAGAAACCTTCAAAACTAAAAAACAAAGAGAGAAAAGATTGAAAAAAGAGAAAGCCCAGAGAAGAATATCCAAGCATCGTGTGACAACTACTACAAAATGTGTAATATGTGCATAATGGACTTATCAGAAGGGGGGAAAAAGTGAAAACAACAGCAACAACAACAAAAAAAGCCTGAAAACCATATTGACTGATCATTTCCCCAAATTAATATCAGACACCAAACCAGGAAGCTCAGAGAAGGTTAACCAGAAGAAAAAGTTATACTCTGCACACAAATTTGCATGTTTTGGTTGGACAGAAAGCAAAAACCCAGAAATCCAACAAATCTCTCTTTTGCTGCAATAAAGCCAGGGCCAAATTCCAATCACTTTGGAGCTGGTGGCGATACCTCATCCCTCCTTTCTGTTTTTATCCCTGGCTATCCTGTTTTGCATCATGTTTGATCCCATAAGCCACCTCTGTTCCTTTTGGGAATAGGCAGAGTATATCAAAAGGGAGGTGATTAATCAGTATTTGTTGAATAAATGAATACATAAGTGAATGAATAAGTAAGCAGAGGAAACAGATGAGCTGAGAGGGAGAATTGCATAGCTCTGATTGTTCTTAGCTTCCTGTTTTCACAAGGAAGGTTGATGCAGGGAGCACACTGTGATTCTAACAAGGAAGGCAGCACCCTGCATGGCCCAGATGGGGAACATGAAGCCTGAACCAGCAGGACATTGGAGAAAAAGCAGTTCCTTAGTGAGTGTTTGTCTTCTCCCCAGATGTGTTTGCAGGGCTGGCCGATAACCCCATGTAAACAAAGGACACAGAAGTGACTTTTTAGGCAAGTCAGAGGAAGCTGGAGTTTATAGACACCGTGGCTAAACCTCAAGATCAAATATATTGATTCCTAATTTATAGAAATCGTGGAAACAGAAGTCTTTGTTGTTGATGGAAAGGAAAGTTGTTAAATCCCATTTGGAGTGGGAACTCAGCCTGAATTAATGAGAGACAAACAACATGGCATAGAATGAGTGTGTCTTTGTTCTCTGCTCAGGAAGGGCATCAGCATGACACTGAAAGCTCTTCTAGGGACAAGAGAAAATCCCTCCTGGCCTTGTGAAAGTTGTTTTCATCCTAGTTGATGGGATGATTCATGGACTATTGAAGAAAATATCTGTGGCAGAGCAAAGAGAAACACCAGAGTGAATTTGACCTATTGTTCTCGACTCTCTAGCTTTTAGCACTTCTTTGTTTTATATTATAGTAATTTACATGCATGTCCTCCTTCCTTCTAAATTGGACTTTCCCAGAAGGCAAGATCTACTTCTTGATTCATTTTTGCATTCTCCCCAGTAGCCATTATTTGAGAAACAATATTGGTTAAATGTGTGAATGAAAGTAGACATCTGAAAATTGCTGCAGCTACTATACTAATTCTTTTCTGTGAATGTTTGTGCACCTACCATGAGCCAGACACCGCCTTTAGCCACTGAGGGAAATTAAAAAAAAAAATGAGCATAACAACTAGCTCCTGATTTGTAAACCCATGGCTGAGGTTGCAATGAGCACGATTAACTTATACCACTAAGAACACGGAAAGCAAAGTGGAGTGAGAGGGGGATAAGGCAAAAGGATGCAGGTGCACAGAGAAAGTGGAATCAGATTTCAGCCTTGGGGGTTGCTTAGGGTGGGGATCGAGGAAGAAACATTTGATGGAGGACTCAAAGGATGAAATTCAACAGGTGCAGATAACTCTAGAGAAGGACATCCCAAGAGAAAATTATATCATACACAAAATTTGGAGATGGCATGGAATAGAGTGTATTTTGGGGTACTGAATAGTATAGAGGAGCTATAATAATGTCCAGAATGTAGGGGTATGTGTGTGTATATGTGTGTGTTGGTGGGGGGAGGCAACAGGGGAAGAATCAAGTAGTTAAAGCCTATCTGGGCACTAATTTCACAGAGCCTTGAAAACCTGGCAAGGCCATTTGGATTTAACTTTAAATAATAAAGGTCACGGAGCATGAACATGGCATTATGAAACATACTCTTTAAGATCAAGACACAATAATTGGCTCTTCTGACCCACAGATCTAGGGAAGCATTATTCCCATCCTTTCTTCCACAGCTGTCCTTTCCCTTGCAGGTATCACGGATGCACCATGCAAAGAAGCCTCTAAAAGATGACAGCTAACTCAGCACAATGGCTCCATGTTTGAATTTCATCCCAGGTAGTAAGCGAGAGAGACTGTGGGAGAGTCCCTCTAGAGCACAGGGCAGTTTGTTTCTATCCGAGGTAGGTATTAAAAGAAAAAAAGAAAAGCTTGCCTTGAAAATTCTCTATTAAAGGGAACAAATTAAACATTCATTTGTACTCTTCAGCAGGGAATGTATTCCTGGGTAATCAAATACCCAAAGGTGATGAGAGAAAACTCTGTTTCACAAAGGAATGTCAGCTGATAAGTGTAGAATGAGTGACAGAACTAGAAAAAGCATTTTGCAAACTCTAATGTAATTGATTCAGGCATGAATTTTCAATTGGTGTTATTATAAGACTATTAGGCAAATGGAAATACAGTCATCCCTCAGTATCCATGGGGGTTGGTTCCAGGACCTCCCTTGGATACTAAAACCTGTGGATGCTCAAGTACCTGACATAAAATGGTGTAAGATTTGCATATAACCTGTGCAATCCTGTCCTATACTTTAAATCATCTCTGTATTACTTATAATGCCTAATACAATGTACATACTATGTAAGTAGTTGTTATACTGTATTGCTTAGGGAGTAAAGACAACCAAGAATAAAAATCTGTATATATTCAATACAGATGAAATTTTTTTTTCTAATATTTTTTCTTTGTGGTTGGTTGAATCTGTGGGGTACAAACCCACAGGTACGGAGGGCCGACTATATAAACATTTAATAAATAAAACACAAATGAGATCATACCATTCCTCTGGTTAAAACTCATCACTGCCCTGGTTTCAGTCTAGGAGCACACATGGTCTCATGCAATCTCTGCCCATTACTTCTTTGACCGCAACCTTGCTATGACCCCCTCACTCATGTATGTCCAGCTCCAGTGACTTCCTGAATAGTCACATTCTTTGGAAACTTAGGGACTTTCGCTCACTGTTCCTGCTATCTGGATTGGTCTTCCCCCAGATACCTGCATGGCTAACTCTTTCCTGATACAAGTTCCTTGTCAAGAGTCAACTTCCCAACACCCTATTTACAAACACATCCCGCCCCACTGCTGCCCTCTGGCACGCCCCTCTCTTACCCACTTATCGACTTCTAACCTATGATATTATTTACTTAAGCTGTGAGGCAGAAATTTTTGTCTTTGTTTCACTACAGAAATCCCAGGCATCTAGAATAACACCTGAAACATAGCACTTGTTCAAATATTTGTTTAATGTATGGAATAAAAGGCATACAGGCAAAGGAGTCTTTGGTGCATCTCACTTGGTAAGTGACTCCTTTGCGTACAGTTTTTGCACAGGTCACCCAGGTGGACTGACCTCTGTGTGCACGGAGGGGCGATCTTGGCCCATGGGCATTCACTACCATAAATATGAGAGAAGTGGAGCCTAATTAGAGGATAAGGGAAATGTGTTAATGCTGAGACACTAATGAGCTTGGGGAAAAGAAAACCAGTACCTCTGACAAAGAAATCTGTTAAAATAAAATAAAATAAAATAAAATAAAATAAAATAAAATAAAATAAAATAAATGCAGCAGAGGCCAAGAGAGGAGACAGCACTGATTTCCAGACCTGGGGCCTCTTTGCTTCGAAGAACCAGAAGTTTTGCTTCTCATTAAGCAGCCAACAGAATTCTCACAGTACCCAGGCAGTTTCTGTGAACCTTCCTCATTCTGTGAGCTATTCTGGAAGCCACCGAGGGTCTGCCCACTGGTGAAAGAATGTTTCATCTGGCCCGGGAACAAGACAGTTACTTCTTGAATGTGAAAGGACCTTTCACCCGGCTGGGATCAGGAAGCAGAGGGGAGAAGGCAGAGGGAAGCAGCACAGCCGAATGCAGGCTGCAAAGCCCTTCCATTTCCCTCTACAATCGGCTTTGTCTTTCTCTGTCCCTGCGATTCTAATCTTTTATGTTTTCCATGCTAGTGGTTTAAGCATCACGTAAGTTAAGATTCATGAAGCCACCAAATGAGTGACACGGGTCTACAAACCCGTGAGCACTAGACATTGTCCCTAGATTGAATAAATATCAGATTTTACACATACATGCATATATGCTATTCTTGCGATTGAGGTGTTCCTGGGAATAATGAAGTAAGAATTTTATTAAAAGTGCTGCTGAATTCACAACACTCATAACACAGTAACCTTTTGTCACAATGGCTTAAATAAATAAATAAACTTAAGTTGTTAATGTTGCAATGGTAGATAAAATCTTCTGTGGGAAAAAATAGGGTGGGGATAAGCCATCCAGATCAAGTTCATCATTTACATGCTTAACACAGTGGAGAACCAGAGACAGAGAGACCATAAGGTGTTGTGGTGAGGTGACAGGGATAGGGACTAGAATCTAGTCCCAGTGCTCTCTCAACAAGCACACTCACCTGCCAGCCAAACCCAACCTTCCACCATTCCCCACTAAATGGGCGTTCTCTCTATTCTTTTACCTCTTGGGGTTTAACCTCTGCTAGAAAAGTCTGAATCAAGGGGCCAAAGTGCTCAGCTGATACAAGGGTCTTAACTCTTAAGGTTAAGACCTGCTTTTTTGGGAAAGAACCAGCCACTGCCCATCCACAGGCAGCAGAGCACACACAGGGATTCTTAGGAGGAGTAGCTGAAACCCCAGCTCTTCCTTCTGCCATAGGATTGATCAGCTGGCTGCTCTGCCTCTCCTCTCACCCCCAACTAATCCATTCTTCAGACTGCAGCCACAGCCATATTGTCAAAATGGAAATCTATGGATTCAGTCAACAGGTCTTTGGGCACCAAGTACTTGCTGTGTGCTGGGGACACATCAGTAAACAGACAGAATCTGTCCCATAGAAGTGGTGGATGATGTCGTGAGGACAGGAAATGCAGGGCAGTGAGTGGAGAGACACCAGGGGAGTGGTGACGGGGAGTGTTTCCTACACTTCTCAGGACTTGGACCTGCCGGGCTCTGCAGGATCTGGCCTCGGCTACCCTCCCAGCCTTGCTGTCTTCTCGCATCTACAACCAGCCACAGGAACTTCCCTTCAGATCCTAACCTGTATGGTGAAACCTCCAGTCGCAGGACCTTCACATATGCTGTTCCTTCTGCCTAGCATGCTGTTCTCACTCTCCTCTACCACTCCTCCCCTCCTAACAAATTCTTCAGAAGATTCTATCTGTAATTTACATTCTCATTACTTGATTAATGTTCGTTTCTTCCACTAGAAAGTAAATTCCATGAAGGCAGAGACCACATATTTGGCTCATCCTAGTACGTAATCTAGCAGGAATTTAATAGATATATACAGAATGAATAAAGAAACTATCTAAAAATCCTCCTTAAGGATTGTAAATGTCTCTCAGCTGGGGATTTGGGGTGTTCCCCATGACACTACTGGATGTTTTTATGAAGTGAAATTCATATAACATAAAATTAGCCATTTCTAAGTATACAGTGGCATTTAGCACATGTACAATATTGTGCAACCATCACCTTTATCTAATTCTAACATTTCCATCATCCCAAAGGAAAAACCTGCGCCCATTAAGCAGCCACTCCCCATCCCCACCCCAGCCACTGGCAGCCCCTCATCTGCTTGCTGTCCCTTTCCATTTGCTTGTTCTGGGCATTCCATGTAAGTGGAATCATACAGTTTGTGACCTTTTGTATATGGCTTCTTTCACTTAAAATAATGTTTCTGAGATTCCTTTGTATTGCAGCATGTGTCAGAATTTTATTTCTTTTTATGAATACCGGTACAATACCACATTATGTTTATCCATTCACCATTTGATGGCCATTTGGGTTGGTTTTCATTTACCTTTTGATGATTACGAATAGAACGGCTATCACCATCTGTGTACAAGTGTTTATTATGTTTTGTTGTGTTCTTGAATACCTGTTTTCAATTCTTTGGGGTATACACATAGGAGTCCAGGAGTGGAATTGTGGAATTGCTCGTCATACTGTAATGTTCTGTTTAACTTTTTGAGGCCTTTTGTGTATGAAGAATAGATACTAAGGTTTGTGCCAGATGTTGAGGTTTGCCTCCCTTTGCCAAAGTTCCATGTTGCCAGGACTGTCAGGTTTTCATGACTCGCCCCTTGTGTAACTGTGCCAAGTGGCAGAGTGACTTTTCACACAGTCCAGAAGACCACTGTGGGCACTCTGTCCCTTGCCCTGGAATCCCGTCACCCCCAGTGATTTTCTCCATTACTTTCTCCTTCCAATGCATGACCTATATTCTTTCTCAAAGCCGGTGGCCTCCACGGAGGCAGGGAAACAGGTTTTAAATAAGCCCCCATGGTGAAAAGTTGCCAAAGAGTTTTGATAGAAAGAGACATTTTCTCTGGTTTTATTAATTTACTAAGGTGAGCTATTCTTGAAGTTTTGCAAACTTGGGAAAATTATTTAACCTCTGAGTCAATTCTCTCATCTGCAAAACAGGAATAATACTTGTTTTGTAGAGGTTAATGAACAATATGGGTAAAATGCCTGGAGTTACACCTGGCAGATAGCAGGCTTCAGTATAAATAGTCATTTGTTATTTTTTTCCAAGCGAAGGTGCCATAGTATAGAGATAATTTTACATTCACAATTACTTGTTTTAGTCAGAAAACTAATATTATCTCCATTTATGTGTCCTTAATGAGGAGTTGCAATCTTCAACAATTCAAATTGTGATTAAAACCTTCCTATGGCCCCTCATTGCATTTATTTTTTATTTTTATTTTTATTTTTTGAGACAGACTCTCACTCTGTTGCCTGAGCTAGAGTGCCGTGGCCTCAGCCTAGCTCACAGCAACCTCAAACTCCTGGGCTCAAGCAATCTAACTGCCTCAGCCTCCCGAGTAGCTGGGACTACAGGTAGGTGCCACCACACCCGGCTAATTTTTTTTTATATATATTTTTAGTTGTCCAGCTAATTTTTTTCTATTTTTAGTAGAGACGGGATCTCAAACTGAACTCAAACAATCCTCCCGCTTCGGCTTCCCAGATTGCTAGGATTCCAGGCATGAGCCACCTTCCCCAGCCCCCTCATTGCATTTAGAATAAAACCCAAGCTCCTTCCAAGGCCTTCAAGAACTCCCAAGGACTCCGGTGATCTGGCCCCTCCCCTCCCCTCCAGCTGTGTCCTCAGGCCTTTCTCCCCCGACTTCTCCCAGGCTCCAGCCACCCTGGCTTGTTGTTCCCTAGAGGCCCCAACTTCTTTCCTCTCAGGTTGTTAGCCATGCTAATGACCAGCCTAGAACATTATCCCCTAGACTTCCCCAGGCTTTTGGTAATTAAAGGGTAAGAAAGAACCTGTTATCAAATTAATACATTGCTTCTACTCTCACAGGCCCTTCCTTATGCTGTGCATTTTAAATTAAGGTACAATTTTTTATCACTGCATGCCTTTTGTTTTCCTTTAATAAATGATACTTTTCTGTTTAGTTGGTTGTGGTCCGTCCTCTTTTCTAAACTATGAGCTTCATGCAGCACAAGAAACCTTGCGTGATTTGCTTTTCCCTACACACACACAGAATCTCTGCAGGGAGCCTCCCTTTGTCAAACGAATAAAGCCATGATTTCTGTTCTATCTCTGGTGCCCAAATTGTCTCCAGTTATTTTATTTCCAATTCCACAGGAAAATCAGAAATGATAATAAGGGTTGATTAAAAAGCATTTCAGTTTGCAGTAATACATACAGAGAGATGCAGCTGCCTAGACACTGGGGGTGGTCACTGGTTTTTAGTGGGATATGAGGAAATATATCCCTGTCCTAGAAAAGAGAAACCACAGGGACATAATAATGTGAAATTGGCTAATCTTTATTAAAGGTAAGAAAGTGGGAAAAGGAAGAAAAATACAGCCAAACGGAAAGCTTTTAGGGGACAAGGTGATAGTGGGAGAAACTACAAAGGGGCACGTGGAATCTTTGGGGGTGGTACATGTGTTCATGACCTTGACTGTGGAGATGGTTTCACCGTGTATACATGTGTCACAACTCAAATTATATGATTTCAGTACGCACAGTTTACTGTACAGCAATTATACCTCAATAAAGCTGTTAAAAACTTAAAAACGTGGATGGCAATCAACAGCAACAGTCTTTCTCCGGATAGTGGGCTCAAAACGTAAGTTTCAGTAGGTAGAGACAACGCATGTCACAGATGCTGGGAATTCTGGAGTGGGACACTGGTGAGGTCATTTTCGCAGAGGAGGAATAGAAATAACCAGCAGTGTGGGGCAGCTGCTGTCCCGTGCTCCCACCTCCATCCTCAAGGGGGCTCCCTTCCCTGGGGGAGCAGAGGCAAAGCCTCTCTGCCCCACCAGGCCCTCTCGATGCCTTCCCGCCCACATAAGAACACTCCACGTAGATCGCGTTGTGGTTGTTGCTGTGTTCTATTTTTTCCCCTAAAACACTGTGGTGCTCAGACACGCCGATCTGTCGCTCCTGTATCAAATCCACCACGCCCCACGCAGCGATCCCCGTCCCCTCTCGCGAGGCTGCCCTTGGTCGTCCAGCCTTCCCTTAACTACCGCCTGTCTCCCTGTTTATGGACACGACGTCCCCTCGCCCCGCAATCTTTTCTTTTTCTTTGCTTGCTTTTTCCTTGCTCACATTTCCTTTCTCTTTCCTGCTTGTTCTAATCCCCCTTTAAATATAAAATTGACGTTTGTGAGGCCAAGCGCTTTACTTATTTCATTTAATCCTTAGAACCACCGCAGGAAACAGTTGCCATCGCTGTTCCTGTGTCACAGATGAGAAAAAACGGAAACGATGCTGCGACAGGGTCGGAGGCTTGCCGTGGTCCTGCCTCTCGTACATGCAGAGCTCAGTCTTGAACCTGCGTCCACGTTCAGTGTCTCAGCTCCTCCAGACATACCTCCTTTCATGACTTCCCCAAAGTTTCCTCTTTCTTTTCCGTTTACACAGGTGTTCGTGTGTGCTACTGCCGTTAGAGGAAGTACTATATGTTTATGAAATATAATGTGCTAGAAATAGACTAGATGGCATGGGAAGTGGTCCTTGCATACTGTTAAGCATAAAAAGCACATGCAGTAAACATGTACTTTAAGATTGGTACATATGTATACAATAATTTAGAAGTATGTAACCAAAATAGATCAGTGGTCATCTGCATAATGGGATAGTGGATAAGATTTACTTTCTTCTCTTTGCTTATTTGTATTTTCTTAAATAATTGGGATGAACATGTATTACTCATGTCATTGAAAAACGTACAGGAATGCTCTATGAAAAGTAAGAATCCTTTTGGAGGGGAGGGATGTAATTTTTTTTTTCCTCTTTATAATCTTGGTTCTGACTATGCATGACTTCTTTTCTTTCCCAGGAGAGCAACATGATGTGGTTGCTCTGAGATTGTAGGAAAAGATCAGAGGTACAAATCAAAACATGTCTAAAGCAAAACTCAGTTCTCAGCTCAGAATGGGGGATTTCTTGCTAATAGTCACCACGAGCCAAACTGAGAATGAGGCTCTGTCCTGGGAATGCTTTGCAAATGTTGTGGCCTTCACTCAAATGTCACCTTCTACCTGAGATTTCTATGCTCCTTAATCTCTACCACTTCTTTCCTTCTTCAGGACTTGGCATTTCCATTTATACCTACCTTATAAAATCCATCATTGTTTGCTCTTGATAAAGTGTTAATAGAAATAGAGGAGTTTTTAAAGGTCTTTTCACTTCTCCACCTGATTGTGAGTCAGTTCAAGGAAAGAGTTATGGCTGCTTTGTTTCTCAGTGTAGTCTCAGCATCTAGGATTCATTCATTCAGTTAAAAACAGTTAGAATGTCCACTTTGTTCCAAACACTGGACTGAGTCCTAGGGATTTAGTAATGAAAAGCAGAGGATGCTCAGGCCTCCCCCAACTTATAGGGAAGGAACTACCAATAAACACTGCAGTCAAACAAAACCCTGATAGATCATGAAAAGCTCCATGAAGGAAAGACACAAGGTGACACTGTGAAAAGTAACTGAGCAGCTGATTTTAGATATGGTGGTCTGGAAAGGCCTCTCTGCACGGGTGATATTTGAGCTGAGAATTGGAAGTATGGGGATTACATAGAGTGCCTGTTAGGAACTCATCAAGTATTTCCTTCACGAATGAATGGGTCAGCTAGTTCCACATCTCCCAGCAGTACCTTGTGTACAGTAGGAGACCAACAAATTGTTGAACTTGACTCAGACAATGGTTTACTGTGCTCCTGTTATCTGCTAAGCATCATGTTTTATTAACTCTACCTTATTTAACCTACCTAAAAACTAAACATAAACTAAACCTACCTAAAAACTAAACATGAACTGAACCTACCTAAAAACTAAACCTTAGTTTTTTTTGTTTTCTGCTGCAGAAGAACATACTTGGTGAGGTTAACTTGCCCAAGGTGGCACAGCTGGTGAGTGACAGAACCAAGATCCAAGCCCATATCAAGCTAACACCCTCAAGAATGCGCCTGCTTCTGCTAATTCCAGAAGGAGTGCAGGTATGAAAGCACACAAAAAAGAGGTTTCATGGGAGAACTAATTAAAAATAAGCACATCACATTTACCTTTGAAAGTGCAAAACCACATGATAGTTTTAGAGAAGTCATTTGCTTTTTAAAGCGTGAGGTGAAATTTTCGAAAAACGAGACCAGTTTTTTAGACGAAAGAAGAAAATCAGTCTCATTGCTTTGGTAGCACCTCAGATAGACTTCTAAAAAGTATTGCTGTGGGCAGGAGGGTGGAAAAGTGTTGACTGAGTGAGACTTCATATCTTATCACCCAGGCTGGTCTTGCAATTGATCCGCTGTGTGACCTGCTAGAAACAAATTCACCACTCTTGACTTCAGGGTCCGTAATGACGCCCTCGCTGTCCAACACTCAACAATGGGAGAGATTTTGGCAAATGTGTGGGAGTTGAACTTCCCTGAAAATGGAGAAACACCAGGCATTTGATGAGATAAAGAATGACATAGTTGAAAATAGTTTTGAAGTCAGCTCTTGGAAAAAAGAATGGAGCTAATGATGGAGGAATGGAGAATAATGTCAGGCCAAGAACTGAAGATGATGGAGAGAAAAAGTGGGGCATCTTTTCTTCCCAAATGGCCATAGATTCCTTGATGGCATTGCTCAGTTTTTTTCTGATTTATTTTTCCACCCTGGGACCTATCAGAAGGCCTGACACATATGAGGTGCTTGACAAGTGATTGCTTAATAATTGGGAATGTGCTGAGAGATGGGAAGGGACATGTTGATTAATAAGTGACAAATAAGAGAGGCACAAAGTCAGATGATTAAAGAGATCCTCTGTGTAAGCTTCAAGAGTTTGTCACCAGCGATTAGCGTGGACACAGAGGGTGAGTGTCTGTTTTTGAGGCAGCCACTTTGCCTCAAATACTAATAGTAACTGTTAACAACAGTAGTGAGTGGTTGACGTTTGTTTTAGCCCTGTGACATGCTAAAGAGGAAAGAGTCTTAGAGACTATCTAGTCAAACCATTATGTCTTATACACAGAGAGGCTGAGACCCAGAAAATTTCTTGTTTGGGTCAGAACCAAGGCCAGAACCTGGTCTGCTGACTCAAAGTCTCTAAGTCACTAGGCTGCATCTCAAAGAAGCTTGTCACCGTTCTCAGTGAGGTGAGACTGAGCAGGCGGCAGGCACTGGAGCTGGGCGGTGTCCCACGTGCGGTCCCCAGCTCACCATCCCTAGGGCACAGAGAAAGAGGTACTTCCAGCAGGCCTTGGTGTGTAGGCTCTCGCAGGTCCAAACACGTTTTGTGGTCTGTGTTGGGAGTGGGCTGCACAGGGTCACTGAGGGACCAGAGCCACACAGAGTCTCTTTGTAAATGGAAAACTTGTAATAACTTGAATCTGCTCGTTCATGTTGCACAAAGTGCTAAATCCCTACTAATGTGATGGTCCACTGCAAAGGAAATATTACAGAAGCTTTGGTACGGTTTTAATATGCTTTTTCCCTTCCCATTTAAGTTATGGCAGAGAAACCCCCCATCATCATTTATGGCGTCTCTGCCATGGGCTTGACAAGAGTGCAGCTCTGCTGCTCCCCTTGGCGTCACATACAGAGGGGTGGAGCAGGAGAAGAGCGTGGCTTTTCTGCCGCCTCACGTTTTCCTTGTGTAGAGAGGAGGGCAGGTGTGCATAGGTAGCTGCAAGCTGCGACTCTATTTGCCCCTGAGGCCAGCAAGGAACGGACTCAACTTCAGAGGGCTCTCTCTCGCTAGGAGCTCAGATTGGTGCCTGCTGGGTGGGTGAAGCGGCAGGACACACAGGAGGTCAGAACACCTACGGGGCAGCCTCCCCTGGCAGCTTTGTCACCACAGGCTTGAGCGCTGAGGGCTTTGGCAATATAGGCTTCAGCAAGCCCACGTTGGGGGGCTTCCTGCTAAGGATACCAACTGTGCACTCTCCCCTACGATAGCTCCCTGGGACCGGGCAGGAGTCCAGTGCTTTTTTACTATCAGGAAGCTGGACATGGTTTCCTGTTTTATAAAAGGGGCTTGAGTTCCAAAAACCTCAGAATATTCTAAGCGTAGTCCAGTGATTGATAGCATAAAGTCTCAAGAGTCAGACTGCCAGGGTTCCTTCTTCTCAGCTGGGTAAGCTATTCTACTTAATCTCGTCAAGTCTCATATCCTTATCTATATAGAGATAGAGATATTAATATATCTGCATTATAAAGTGACTGTGAAGAGTAGACTTTGGGTCTTCACAAGCTAGACATAGATGCAAGATGGGAAGACAGTTCTGACAAAGCATAAGGTATCACATTACCAATCTATAGATCTCTTTATACAGATATATCTCTGTGTGTGTATCACATCATATATTTTAGCTAATGTGATACCATGTCAAGTCTGTCTGCCCAATTTGGAAAAGATATATTTTAAGCAAAATATATATTTTGCCAACATCAGCAAGAGAGAAGGAAAGGGATGAGCAGATCCTTGAATTATTATACATATGATAATGTATCAATAATGTTCTGAAGAGCAGTTGGCATGTAGCAAAGGCTCTACCAATGACAGCTATTATAATCACAGGAACTTGGGGGCGGTTGGCACTTGTGTTGCCACCAATAACCATGTGTTTATTTTCACAGAGACCTTATGCTTCCCTTAGGTACCAGCATAAGGCAGCATGGCTTCTCTTAGCACTGACTGTGAAATGTGAGAAGTGCGGAATGACAGCTGGAAGGGGACCCGGAGGATATCGAGACAAACTCTATTTCACAAATGCGGAAACCAAGGCCCAGAGAGAGAAGGAGACTTTTTAAGACTATACAATGAGTTAAAAAATGAAATTCAAACAAGCTGCAAGAAAAATAGCAACTAACATTTACTGAACAGTAACTCTGTATTGGGTATCATACTAAGCCCTTACAACAAACCTGTCACGTACCACTGTACTGTTAGTCTTATTTTACAGATAAGTAAGCTGAGGCTTAGAGAAGTTAAGACACCTGCCTCATGACAGAGAGCTAGTTTGGTTCCAGAGTCTGTGTTCTTGACTACTACATTGCACTGTGTATGCAACTCTTGATAGTGGAATCAGAAGTAAGGATTTCAATACTAGACATGTTCAGCCATTGGTAAGAAGCCTTGCGGAATAGCCCAGCTTTGCATTTAAGGTTCAGATGGGCCTCAGTCTAATCCCAGCTCTGTTATTTAGTAGTTTTGCTATTGACCTTGGGCATGTTACCCATCTCCTTGAGTTCTGGTATCCTTGGGTATAAGATGAGGCAATCTGTGTCCCATACAGCTGCTGAGAAAGTTAAACAGCAGCATAGCCTAGTGCTTAAGAGAGCTAGCCTCACTCATTGCTCTATCTCTGTAAACTATGATACCTCATGTATATTATAACTTGCCTGGGTCCTCGATTCCCTCATCTAAAATAGGTCAAGTCATAGAACCTGTACGTGGTGGGGTTGTTGTGATGAATAAAGAAGATCAATTGTGGAAAACACGCATTTTTTCCATAGTGAGCACTTCCTACATGTTAACTAATATTGCTATGATAAAGTATATAAAACCCTAACTATGGCATCTCACACATTGAAGACATTCAATAAATACTGGCTATTTAATGGATGGTAAACTGAGTTCTCTTGTAAAATATTGAAAAGCATGAGTATTTATGTCTAGGCTTCTGTCTCAAGCCTACCTGGTTTCACTGGAATGAAAACAAATGTGTCTGGGGTGAGAAATTGGATGGGGAGAGGGCTAAGAAAGAAACGGGACAATTTTATTTACCCAACGAATTACAGCTCTCCAGAAACTTACTCACTTCCTTCTTCCGCTCTCTCTCTCTCCGCCCTGTTTTCTTCTCTTACACATGGAAACCTGCCCCAAGGGGTATCTAGTATCTGGAACTGTGTCAGTATCTGGCTTTTAGATTTAAAGGCTTGGGATTTGCTGACACTGCTCACTTTTTTACTCCTTCCCTTCCTCTCTCTCTCTCACAAAGATCTCATCTCCAAGGGAACCCTGGGGCCAGCTAGGTTGGAGCATCACTTACTCCGTCCTCAGGAAAGCAACAGGGATCTGAAAGGCATGGAGGCTGGGAGAGAGACTCCCCTGATTACCTCCCAGCTCCCAGCATGAGGAGAATCTGGTTCTCATCATGCTAATGATTTTGCTAATTTTATTTCATTCATCCCCATCCCCCTGCTGAAAGGGAAACAGACCGTACAGTTTGATGCTAATTATTCCTTTATTCAACCCTCCTCCTGCCCTCTCATCCAATCCAAACTTCTGTCAGGCTTTATGCCCTCCAACTTCTGACCACAACTTCTGTATTTCCTACTCACCACCCTCTGCTTTAGGAAAGCTGATCTTTATTTGATTCAATATATTAAATGGTAATCAAATACCTACTCTGGGCCAGGTACTGTGCACAGCTCTGGGGAATGGATGGTGGCACAGTAGGTATGGAACCTGCTCTCCTCAAATGTCCTGTGATCTCGTGGGGTCAGACACAGGCAGGCCATTGCAGTACAGTATGATGAAGGCTCGGACTGGGGAAGGACCTGGTGCTCTGGGGGCCCTTGGAGAGGCACTGTGACCCAGACTATTAGGAGAGGTGTCCTTCCCCAGTACTACAAGAAGCCAGTGTATTCGGCCAAGAATTCAAACCATTGATAGAAGACTTATCTTATAACAAATGTTGGCTATATTTTTCCTGAATTCCTGGTTCCCAAACAGGCCGTGCAGCTGCTGGTGACTCGTCTACACAGATACTGTGGCTAGAGAAGATTCTGCCACATCAGAATTATATTTAGGGCTTACATTAACATTTCTGGATGAAGTAAGAACTCTGAGACTTATTTAAAATTATCAATCTTCACAGATTCTTCAACTTGGTAGCAACAAGTCTATATTGTCAACCTGGGAGAAAGCAGACTTGGTACCCAGGTGTCCCCCAAAACTTTCTCTGCCTCCAACTCCCTGAAAAGCCATTTCCCTCACAAGGGAGCTAATCCAGGTTGGGGCAGGGGTTATCATCTCTTCGCCATCCTCTCCCTGTCTACATATGCCCAGCCCGTGCCTCTACTGCTGCTGGTCCCCTAGCCTGGAAGGCCACCACCTCTCTTCTCCTTTGACTCTAATCTTGCCCCACTCAACTACCTCCCCATTGCTTCCAGCATTTTCCACAAAGCCTTCTCTGCCTGCTCCAGCTTGCGTTCCTCTCTCCTCTTTCTCTTCCTCCCGAGAAAATCTACTCTGACATTTGGAGATATGAAATCTTAAAGAATATTCTAGTTGGAAATTGTTCTTGTAAGAGTCCTAGCTCCTTAGGACAGAAACTGTGTCTCATTGTATCTCCCACAGGTTTTTTTAGTGCCTGGTATGATGACAGGCATGAGGTAGGCACCCCTAAATGTTAATTGGTTGGGTGTATGTGGTATAGTTCAAGGCATCCAGTAGGTGTTCATTAAATAGTTTTTGGACCAGCTTATTATGGATGGAGCAAAAAGAGGCAGATGGACCCGGGACATGGACAGTCCCTGGTTCTGAGACGTTTGGAGAAAGGAAGGGGTACCACGGTGCCAGATACTTCACTAAATTAATTACCAGTTAATTATCACAAAAGCCCTCTGAGTTAAGTACTATTATTCTCACTTAATAGATGAGGAGAACTAGTGTGACACTGGAGAATTACTCAAATTCTGAGTTGATACCAAAGCTTTGGTCTTATCACATAACATACTGGTTCCTCCACAAGGTGTGCCCCAGGACGGTCCCTGAAACACACAGGAGCAGAGGAACATGTGGGAGGGCTGTGAATGGCTTTTGCAGACCCACCTCTTGAGACAGTGAGTGTTCTGAATCGCGGAGCAGGATTCTGTTAGATAAAATGGGTCATCATTCCCCACAGAACAGTGACAGAGGCAGTTCAGAGGAGCTGGTCTGCAGAGCCACCCACCGGAGCTTATTTCCATCTTGACTATTTCAACATTTAATTAACTAATGTTGACTTAAATGGCTTGGAATCACTTTTTTTTTCTTTTGTTTATAAAACAGCTAAGTGATGATAATATATTCATCTCTAATCAGTAGGGAAATAATACATTAAAGAAAGAACTTGGGAGAAATCACAATCATGGAGAGTGCAGAGCAGCATGGAGTTCCATCTCCAAGGCCTGCGCTGGCCGCCGTGGAAGCTGCTGTCTGCAAGCAGCTCAGTAAAGCAGAACTACAACTGTCAGGAAGTGAAGAGATCTAATTCCCCAAACCACAAAGTGTTTCAATGACCTTGAACAAGTCATTTCACCTTGGGACTTTGGTTCCTGAGTTTGTTAAAGGCAGGGGCTGGATAAATTAAAGTCCAGACTTTATCACAGCCTATAGGATCTGGCCTCTGCTCCTTTCTCTCCTTATCTTGTCCTTCCCTGCCCCATGTCCATTAAACTCCAGCCACGCTGTTTCCCCTTCTGACTATTGACAAGCCTTTGTGTTTGTTTTTATCATGCCTGAAATGCTCTCCCATCCTTTTCCCTTCAAGATGAGACTGGTTTCTTTTGACATTCGGGTTTCAGCTCAAATAAGTTTTCCCTGACTGTCTTAGCTTAAATAGTCCTCCTAGGATACTTACTCAATCACCTCGTTCATTTTATTCATAGCATTCATCACTTTCTGAGATCTCCCTTATTTGTAGGGAGATCTCTACTCTCTGGGAGGAAAACTCCATGAAAGCAGGGATTTTGTCAATTTTGTTCAGTGCTCTAGCCCCTATCCTGAGAGCAAAGTCTGGAACACAGTGTATGCTCAATGAATGTCCAGTAACCAACGGAATAATAATAAAAACAACAACAATAGGTCTCTGAAGTTTTCAAGATACTCTACCAAATTTAGCCTTATTCAGGCTTCTCTATCTTGTAAGTTAAGCAAAAAGATACTGTATTTCATTACTAAGATGGATTTTTTTTTTTTTTTAGTGGTAAGACAGTTTAGTGGTAATTTTGAAGAGTGTTGAAGGGGAAAGGGAAGAAACTCTGTCTAGGATGTGCTTATAATTTATAAGGCTGAATCTGATTAAGAAACATTAATTGCAAAAATATGTATGACTTAGAATCAAGGAAATGTCATTTATATTCCCTTTAAAAATAGGGGCAAAACTTTCCCAATGGCCTGCAGCTGGCCAGTGGTAGAGGCTGGCTGTCTGATGTCTTTTGCCTCTCAGGTTTAACATTCACAGGTAGCATGATCTTTGTTACCTGCCTTGTCATGGCTCAGAGGGCAGAGAAGAAACAACTACAAAGTGACTCTTCTGCTCCATCTTGAAAACTCTTGGAATTCTACATTATCTCTCTGCCCCGCCTCCACATACCCCAGTTTTAAGACAATGACTGAGAATTAAAAAGGAGGAACATGAGCTTCCATTGATCTAGGAGGATTAGGTGAAAGAAAAGGATGAACTGAAATGAGTTACATAGGAAGACTGAAGCCGCCTTCACCAGATTTGGCTGGTTCAGTACAGAGCTGGCTGGAAGTAGAAGGCTGGACTTGTGCGCCTCAAGGTCGTTTCTCTACTAGAGCCTGGTTTGGGTTGGGAAAGGGAGTGAGCATGCTCAGGCATATTGAAACTTTACCTTAACCATATGTGAGCTTGGTGCATTGGTAGCCTGTGAAATTGGTTAAACAGTTAGGTCTTAAAAAGTAAACGATGGGAAATATTCTTCCTTCAACATGACTTGAGACAAGACAAAAAAGTTTCTCTTCAGGAAGTCTGAGATGGGAAATCATCAGAGGATTATACTCTGGGATGAAATCCATCTCCAGGAGCTATCTTGACTCAGCTTGGTTTCTTTAGACGTGAAAAATATGATAATCTTATTCTCACTTAACCTATGAGGCAACAGTGACCGGCTTGTTAAATGTAATCGTACACATAGAGATCTGAGATCGGTGGCTGACAAATAGTAAGTGTGAAACTATTTTGGTTAATGTCATAATTAATTATGTTCTAGTTGACAAATAGTTAAATGAACACTTTACTAACTTTACTATGTGTAAAGATACAAGAAGAGAGAGAAAAAGTAGCCACTGCCAGGGAGCTTGCACCCCAGTAGGGAGCAAGATCACGTCTGTGGGTGTTGAAGGGACCGTGTGAGGAGGGGCTCCGGGCTGGAGGAGGACAGGCAGAGCCTGTGTCCTCTGCACAGCTGTTGAACTCGCGTTCTCACAAGGGGGACTTGAATAAACACCCATTAAAGGGTTGAAATGAAATAATGAAAAATAAGTTACCCAAGGAAGAACAGGGTGTGGTAGGGTGAGAATGATCATTTTTAATTTTTAAGATTCTAGAAGGGTATTAAAAATTGTGCTTTCCCTACCACTTGAGACCCTGAGAACTCCAGGGTGGGATGGTCCCGGGTGGGGGTGGGGGTGATGTACGTGGCATGCGACACTTCCCTGTGTTCTCTGCAGCCCTAAAGAGTGGAGTTTGCAGATCCAGAAGGCATGTTCCCTGCTTCTTTGAGAAATGCGCACTTAAAAGGAGAGTACTGCAGGTGAGGCAGAAGGGCGTCAAGGCCATTGGCTCACCGGGGCAGGCAAGAGGACAAGATGGCCCATGACTCATTTACAGGGCAGCATCCTGATGTCCCTCGTACTACAGCCATTCTGCAGATTGTGACAACATTCCCAATTTGATTGAGACATTTATCTCTGTTAAACAAGGCGACAAGAACCCTTCCCAATAGGGCTCTAGGCAGCTAAGCAGATAAGAGGGCTCTTTCTTATTCTTCTATGGAAACAGCACTGTAATGAGAATTAGGAGAGCGCTGTGTTTCTGCAGGCTTCGGAAGACTCTGAACCACCCTGTGTAATGAAGTGGGACTGGCTGCTCCCTGGGGCCCTTCTACTTCTAAAACCCCAGGAGCTAAGATTTGAGTGAGGACACTGGAGGAATTCCCTTTTGGCTCCTTTTATTTCCTTCCCTCCCTCAGAATTTTGTTGGATCACAGAGCCCAAGTTGGCCCAGGAAGCATTTGCTGTGGCACTGAAGCCTCACAAAACCAGCTTTGGCAAAGGAGAAACATCATCTACCTGGTGTTTGCATGCACAAGCTGGCCTCCCCGAGCTCATTATCCCAGTCCATACATTATTTCCTTCACCCCTAGCCACTTGGCCCAAATCTCCCATCCTAATTTGGTTGTGCTACTTGTCTCTTTAATTTCCCTCTAGCTAAAGGCTCCTAGGAAGAACGTGCTGGCAAAAAAAGGGTGAAGGAATTTAAAGGACCTGAATGTTCTGTCTCTTTTATGTATTCTTTATGCTCTTGCACCTTTTATGGGGTTGGAAGCCGCACTGATAGTAATGAGTTATTCAGGGCATGCGGTGTTACTGGGCCTGGGTGTAATGTAAATGGAATTATTTGCCTTGGAAATACCCAGTCCAATCTCTTAGCAAATTGCAATTCCTGAGACTAGGTCCCTTTGGAAGATTCTTGAATAAATGTATACCTTGTTTGAGAGATTTGTAGCAGTTCAAGAGAAATATTGGGTTCTTTCCCATTATGAAAATAGATTGGCTTTGCTCTATGTGTCATAAATTTTAATTAGGAATCATTTATCAGAATTTGTTAATTGCCAAATTGTTCATTATTTGATAGGTTAGGTGGAATCAGTGAAATACTTTTCAAAAAATTTCAAACTATTTGCCACTTCAATACACATGTATAAATATGTGTGTTTATGTGTGTATGCATGTATTTATGAAAGAAAATTTGGCAAACTTTTATGTTTTGTGGGTTAGGTATACAAATATTTGTTAAACTATGCTTTCTTCTATGTTTAGAACTATGTTAGAACAAATGTCAAAGAGGTTATAAAATACCACCCTACTCTCAAAAAACTTTACAAATCTGAGGAGTTATACACTTAAAAACATGAACCAACTATAATTTTCCTTTGATATTCACAGGGGATTAGTTCCAGGACCCCCCTTCTTGCAGACACCAACATCAGGGGATACTCAAGTACCTTATATAAAATTGTGTAGTATTTGCTTACAACCTATACACATCCTCCTGCATGCTTTAAATCATCTCTGGATCACTTATAATACCTAATCCAATGCAAATGCTATGTAAATGTTTGTCATACTGTATTGGCTTTTTATTGTATTAGTTTTTATTGTTGTATTACTATTTTTAATTTTTTAAAAACATTTTCCATCCACAGTTGGTTAATCCGTGGATGCTGACTATAGATGAAAAATTCAAGGCTATATGTAGCCAAGATCATATGCCCAGGTACTAATTATGCAGCTGTTCAGGGAAAGAACTTTACCAACATGGGATGGAGGAGGTAGACTTTCTGCAATTTTAATCAAAGGCTGGGAAATTGCCCAATGGATGATGAGAAAACTTCCTTTCCGAGTTCAAATCTGGGAAGAAATGCGCCTCTCCTGGGGAGCAGAATGACAACTGTAGTCACAGGCAAAGCATATCACAGGTATTTCATAAAGCCTGGAAGAGATTTCAGTTGAGGCTGGTACCCAAACACAAGCTGGGGACGAGTTTAGGGGCTTAGTCATAGGATTCTGTAAAGACCCCTGTACCCACCATAGTAAGGAAAGTGCCTGAATTCAGAATCAGGAGTCCTGGCTTTGCATGCCAGCCTCACAGGTAACTCCCTCCTTGGGTGAGTCACTAAACCTTCTTCAAATCATATTAAATGATGCCTTTAAAAGTTTTTAAAAATCTGATGAAGTAAGATTTGAAGGTGGGGAGGGACGGTTGCTTGAAGGTTGCGACACTGAGGAAGCCTTGTCCCTGGATATTTAGGGAAGGAGAAATAATAAATAGACAGAATGAAGCACTTACTCTCCCCACGCGTGGGCCTGGGGCTATCCCCAGAGTGCACCAATGTGTTCTCTAGAACCATCATATGTTTTGGAGATTAATCCTTCATATGTCCTTAGCTTGCCTTCTGTGTAGAGGGTAGTCTTCACTTACAGGAACAGCCCTTCTGTTACCATAGAAACAGTGCATAGAGTAGGGGCCGCTCCTGAACTCTGTGCTCCCACTGAGGTGGGAACTTTATAGCAGCCCATGAGTTATAATATATCCCCATTCTACAGATAAGGAAACCCAGGCTCAGAAGTATTCAGAAACTTGCCCAGAGTCATACAATTATTAAGTGGAAAAGCAGCTATGGAATCCAAGTCTATGAGACAATCTTACCATGTCAGGTGTATGTACTGAAAAGAACTCTAGCTGGGAATTGGGAAGGCTGGACTCTAGTCCTTGTTTTATTCCTACTTTATTACATGATTTTAGGAAAATCTTTTTCCTATGTTGGGCTTGTTTTCAACTGAAAACAGTGGGCCAAATGCCCCCTGAAATGACTGTGAAAGATGTTTTGGTCTGTAGCTTTCCAGAGAAAAGGTCCATAACTTTAACAGATTTACAGAGGGATCCATGATCCTCCAAAATGGTGCACACTAATTTAATAATTCTAAGCAATAAGATCATAACTGCCAATACTCATGAATACCTATTGTATTCAGCATTGCTATAAGTATTTTACATGTTAATTCTTCTAATTCTCATGACTCTGAGGTAGGTACCCCTTTATGCCCATTGTGGAGATGAAGAAACTAAAGCAAAGAGAGGTTATGAAACTTTCCTAAGAACACACAGTGAATACGTAACAGAAGCCAGATTCAAAACTAGGCAGTGTGGCTCCCACATTTTTAACTATTACACTCTTTTGACTTTCTAATAGACAGCTGCATTGTTGAGATAAGACTGCCATCTCAATATTACAGCTGAGGCTCATGGGTCCATCTTTGTCATACTCCACTGGGCCTTATTTTCTTACCATCCATAATGCCATGTGATCTTCATAGTATGCTGGGATGTAAAACAGATGAAGCTTCCCTGAGAAGAGAGAACAGGAGTATATGCAAATGTGTGCACACACACGTGTGAAAGACATGGGGGTAAGCGTGTGGATGAATGTCTCAGCGTCCTGCTCCTTTGCCCACCATGGTGGCTCTAAATCATCTCTTCCAAACCTCACACTCCAGAGAGCGCCCTGTGGAAACCACTAATCTACACTTGCCCTTTTGTTGTCAGGGTGTCAAATGAGGACCCTGAGCAGGTAGCAAGGGACATACAGTGCATCAGATAGAGCTGGGCGTGGGGCCACGCTCCTGACCCCAGGGTACTTTTCTCTTTGTGCCTGATCTCCTCACCATAACCAGGCCACGTCCAACCCATGTGCAAGGGCGTGTTCTCAGTCAGGGACAAACATGCTCACATATATGCTCTGTGGCTTTCCCTGGGCTGCCTGTGTGTTTTTACACTTCTAACCATGAACTAACTGGCTGGGGAACAAACACCAGTTCCCTGCTTTCTAGGGTGGGGCAAATGGAGTGAAAGCTTTGGGATGATTTGGCAATGGCAAGAATGCCAATGTCCTGCCAAAGCCAGTGACAGAAAGACATTCAGGCATAAGTGGTGGAATTGAAGTAGGAGTGAAGGTTTGGAACCACCTAGAAGATCATTACAGACCTCACGTCAAATCACACCATTTGTCTGCTTTGAGTCGGGCAGCGGATGGAGGAGGAAGAGAGCATCCCTCACCCTGCCAGCCCCCCGCATCCGGTGAGGCTTATTTTCCCAGACAGAATACTTCTGGGGATGTCAGACCTATGCACAAGACATAGCTTTGCTGGCCTTCTGCCACCTGCCTTCCTTTCCAGGTTTGCTGTCATGCCCCTTTGCTGCCTCAGCAGTTGTCAGCGTCACTTGGCTGAGCACTCCAAGGAGCAGCTCTCCAGGAGCTGGGGCCTGATTTAAGTGGGGAGGGGAGCTCGGTGGGGTAGGGTGGGGACCTGCAGGCATAGTGCTTCCTGGCAAGTCCCTGAGATGCTGAAAAGCTGGACAAAGTTTCTGCACAGACAACTGAGGGACCCTCCCAGGACCACTGTGAGGAAGGGAAGCCGGGCATTCTCATCCTGCTGCGCTCTCTTTTCACACTCAGGGCTCTAATAGGACCGCAGATGATCAAGTATTCATCATCAATGAGCACCTACAGCGCAGCGTGCTAGGCACTGTGTTAGGTGCTAGAGGAAAGTCGAAATGGAGTCAGTCCTCACTTTGAGCAGCTGGAGTTTGGGGTGCAGCCCAGGTTGAGAACCATGGCTTTAAGGTAATAAAGTGGGAGGCAAACTTAAGCGAAATGAGCATACAGGTCGTAATTAGACATGGTAATCACACATGCAAGGAAATGTCAGGAGCTAGAAGCACATATACCGGGGACTTGATTGAGTCTGGAGGGTGGGCCAGTGATAGAATCGATCTGAGCTCTGAAGGGGAGGTAAAATGATGAGGAGGAGAGGCGGGAAGAGCCTCTGGGTAGAAGGAACAGCAAGAGTGGAAGCACTGAGGTGAGATGGACCACTACGTGACATTCACCATAAAATATCAACAACACATTTACACACGCACACACACACACACACACACACACACACGTCCTACTCACTCATCATCTTCCATACCACACACACACTCTATGTTTTCTTGTTTCTTTTTTCTTAAGGGCAGGCAGACACAAACACGGAACATGGTTAAGTGAAATGGGAGGTTAGGTTGGAGCACACGAGGATATGAGGGAGGCCGTAACAGCCTAGCAGGTCAGCCAGCCAAGGGAAGTGTACTGGCCAAGATACCCTTGCTCAGAGTAAGATTTCCTAGGCAAAGTGGGAGAGGTGAGATGACAATCTTAGGCAGGGGACACAATGTAAGCAAAAGCTTAGAGGTGGAAAACAACCTAGTAGATGTACAGGCGACTAGTAGCGTTTTGGTGTTACTGGGAGAAACGGTGCAAAGCAGGGAGTGGAAGATTAGGCAGGAAACCCTCACGTGACATCCTTGCACACATTTATTCTTTCCATGAATATTTATTGATCATCTGCCATGTGCTAGGCCCCAGGGCTATGATACTGCACAAAATCAGACTTGGCCTTGGCACCGGGACTCACAGAAAGCATGTACTCAATACAGCGAGGGGGGCAATCCAATAATCAAACAAATGGGATTTGGGGAGATGACTGGGAGAAATAGCTAGAAGTCAGGCTTTGCAGACCCTATTAATGTTGGTACTCAACCTCCAAACAGTAAGACTCTCTTAGAGGGTTTTAGCAGGAGTTTAAACATGTTCAGATTTGCATTTTGAAAGGATGATTCTGGTTGCTGCGAAGGAGGATATCTATTCTCTGATTAGACAGACACCCAAGCCCTCTCCCTGGACTGACTTCTGTCATGTCAATGCAAGGGAACCGGGGAATCCACTCTAGAGCGTCACCTACCCATGCAGAAATCCTGGCATGACAGCTTCTGCCAGCTCTCTTTACACTCGCAGCTTTCTCGGGTCTCTAACGATGACGCCTTCCCGGCTGCCTCTGAAGCCAACTGCAATGTCTTGGCAACAATCCTATTAATATCAGAGCTAGGAATGAGTTGATGGAAAGCTGTTCATCCATGTAATGAGGTTTCAGTTATATTTTAGAAATGTGTCAGGTAATTTGGTAAGAGACAGCAGAGGTTTTCCATTTGTCAAGAGACAGGGGAGGTGGAACTCAAGTTCCTTGGCTTTGACTGCAACGTGAGAAATGTCCTCTGCACATGAGAGCTCAGGGCAGAATAAGCAAATGTGAAGGGATAGGGACAGCCAGAGAAGCTCAGCACACCTGTGGGTGGCAGGGGAAGGGAAGGAGAATGCAAATATCATGATTATCATCACCTATACTGCCTCATTTAAATATGACAGCCCTATGTGATGAGTATTAACCCACTTGACATGAGGCTCACAGAGGTGTTCAAATCCGTATCTCTCTAACTCCAAAGTCTGATTTCCTCATTACCCTGACTTTTGACTCTATTGCTGGATGAAAGGGGCTTTAATAGATACACGCTTTTGTGTAGAATTGTGAAGTCTATTTTATACAAGAAGAAAATGTGCACAAAGCTAGTAAATAAGAGCTTCTTTCTCACCACGCTTAGGCAAATGTCAATATTTCATATTCTATGTTCTCAACAATCATGAGCTCTGAGATGGTCATTCTGGCCAGTGTTCTCAAGCATGGGGCATGCAAGGATATTTTAAGAGGCATGTGAAACTCACATTGAGTAAAACTGAATCACATAGTAACAAAATTTGTCCCATTTCAATGGCTTCAGTGTTCCCAATTATGTGAAATCAGTGGTTTTCAAGGCCACTGCCCCTGGGGAGCTTTAATAAACTCCCACGCTCAAGCCCTACCTCAGATATGCTGATTTAATTAGCCCCTGCAGTGCTGCTCACACTTCAACCCTGCAAACCACTTGAGATCTTGGTAAAATGCAGATTCTGATCCCAAGGATCTGGGTGGGGCTTGAGATTCTGTATTTGTAATAAGCTCCCAGGTGATGCCCACACTGCTGGTGGGGACCTCACTTTGAGCAGCTGGAGTTTGGGGTGCAGCCCAGGTTGAGAACCATGGCTTCAAAGAGACAGTCTTAGTTTGGTGCTGAGCTTTCTTTTTTCTTTTCTTTTCTTTTTTTTTTTGAGGGTTTAAAAAAATGATTATTAATCAATTAGAATGAGTTACACATATACATGGGATACAAACCAAATGGTAGGCAGTGAACAAGAAACCTTTCTCTCTTTCTCTTCTCAACCACCAGAACCCCTTTGACTCCACAGAATCAAATATTGTTATCCTCTCAGAGGGGTCCTTGCATATACAACCATAGATGTATATGAGGACAAAAAGCTACAAATGGCAGCATTCCGTTCACTGTTTTGCTTTTCTTCACTTAGAACATATCTTGAAGATTGTTTCATAATTGTACATAAAGAGCCGCTTCATTCTTTTTTTGTTTCATTGTGGTAACATACATAACATAAAGTTTACCCAAGCCATTTTTAAGTGTACAGTCCAGTGGCATTAAACACGTTCACATTGCTGTGCAATCATCCCTACCATCCGTCTACTGACCTTGTTCATCTTCCCGATCTGGAGCTCTTTATCCAGTAAATGGTGCCAGTTCATTTAACTCTCCTTTTAAACAAAGCAAGAGCCTATCTCAGGGCCAGAGCTTTCAGCAAGCTTTGGTTGGAGTTTACACACATTGCTCTGTGCTTATTTTATTTAATTTTATAGTTACTCTCTGTGATAAGAAATACTAATTTCCCACATAAAGTAGTTCCCTTTTTATAATAGAATGTTTATGGCAGCACAATTCACTATTGCTAGGTCGTGGAAACAACCCAAGTGCCCGTCAATTCATGAGTGGATTATTAAAATTTGGTGTGTGTTTACGATGGAATATTACTCAATTTTAAGAAACGACAGTGAGCTAGCACCACTTATATTATCCTGGATTAAGCTTAAGCCCATTATTCAAAGTGAGACATTATTCACAAGACTGGAAGAATGGGCCTCACATGTACTCACCATCAAATTGGTACTGACTGATCAACACTATGGTGTTCAAATGGTGGTGGTGTTCACTAGGGATTCAGGGGGTCCTGGGTAGACCCACGTCTGACCAATGTGGTGGGCACTGTGGAGGGGAGGGACATGCTTGAAAAGTAATTGGGGAAGGGAATTAGGGGTCTCAATAGGGGGAAGGAAATCCTCTAAAACTGATTTATGTGATTAACTGTACATCTTGGTAAATTCACTAATAATCATTTAATTGTACACTTAAAATGGAGTAAAGGCATGATATGTAAAGTCTACTTCAATAAAATGTTGAAAAAAAAAGTAGTTCCCTTTTTAAACAAATCTAAGTTCCATGGAGACGATGGTGTCTGGTATTAGCGAAGGCTGCACCTGGCAGTGCCACAAGATGTGAAAGTTGTGCACGTTCCCCTCCCCCTTCTGAGCACCCAAATGACATTTACCACCACTCACTGGGCAGCAAAAATGGCTTTCCCTTTTGGGCCTCGTGACTTATATCCTGAGCCAGACTTTTCTAGGTGCTAGAGTCATCTTCAGTCCTTCTAGCAGTCCCTTTTTACTCTCTAACAGAAAGGCAATCAAAAATAAAGGCTCAGCCCTCTTGTGAGATTTCATGTCCCCTATCAGAGAAAAGGATCTCAAGCCCAGGTGTTTTACAGTAGGTGACATTAAGGGACTGCCTGTCTAGAAAATAACACCTTTACATGTAGGTGGGTATCTGGCTTGAGTAAAGTCAGAGAAGAGCTGGCATCTGCGTGATACGCGAAGCTTCATGACAGACCTCAGCTGAAGGCAAGAGGCGGAGCCACTGTGCTGCCCGGTGCAAAGAGCTTAGGCTTGGGAGCAGGCCTGGCACTGAGGTCTGGGCTCGCCCCCGACTTGTTGTGTGTTCTGTAGCAGGTCACTTTTAAATCTCCAAGCATCAGCTTTTTTTCATCTGCAAAATGCTGAGGTGAAGCTCTTGTAACGATGACACGCAGTAGTATATGGATGTGTTTGGCACAGTGTTAATAGTCAATAAATGGAAATCGTATAGTCCTGGACTCTTCACTGAAAAGGGAGTAAGGAAAGAAGAAGATATGGACAAAAAGTGGGCTCCAGGGACACTCAGATGGTCACTGCCCAGCCAAACTTCCACCTGTGACTGCCCTGACTAACTGGGCAGAGAAACACTACGCTGAGATGTTGATGGAAGAAAACGTGTCTACAAAGGGAAGAATTCCAATGACCCAGCACTCAACCCCCTTATGTTTTTCACTCTTAAGCAAACCACTGCCTCCCGCTCCCCAAATCTGAAAACCAAATCTGCAGTAGACATATATTTGTCTTAGAAGCCGACATACTGATTGAGTGAATGTACGTGTAAGCCTCTCGCGTGTGTTTGGAACTGCTCTGGATGCTAGGGAACGGTGACAAGCAAGATGGAGAAGACCCTGCCCATCACAGGCTCAGCTCACATCCTCACAGGTTGCCTCCAAGTCCCTGACTCTGCGGCCCATTCACTTCCCCCACAGACAGCCCCTGCCTTTCCCTCAGTGCTCTGCAAATGCAATAGCACCCGGTGACTTTCCTGCCACGCAGAGGGAGAGGAAATAGATGGTTTTATTTTCAGAGGTAAGCACAAGTGTTTGTTTGGAAGATCTTCCAATTATAAGGGGAGAAAAAAGATTTACACTTATCGATGAAGTGTCTTTCTGTGACGAGGAGAGCAGACGGAGCGGAAGGGATAATGAGCACGGCTGGGGCACGGGCCAGAGTCGCTCCTGGCATCGATCGGAAGGTTGGCAAATGAGGAGGAGCAGGGCCGTTTGACAGGCCTCGGGAACACGTCCTCGGCATGAGCTTCCAAAGGAGACTGTGCACACGAAAAGAGTTGTGCGTGATCTCAGGGGAGCAAAGGAAAGATTAACATCAAATCCTCACCCAGGGCATGATGTTGGTCCAGGGAATGGATTTTTGACATCTAAAGAACTAGTGGTAGAGCCAAGCTCTTAACCTTATCAACCTTACTTTTCTAATCTGCAAAATGACGATTGCAGTATTTATCTCATTAGGTTGGAGGTTAAGGGAAAAGGTGAGTACATAGGGTGAGCACAGTGCACCAACAATGTAAAAGTGTTATCGGTCAATATGTGCAAAGCTGAACAAAATGAACATAGTGTTATGTTACTGTAGAAAATAAGTATTTTGTCCATGATCACAAAGGCATTAAAGGGGATGATGTCCAAGCTTTCACCAGATTTTTTCCAACTTCTCTCTACATACTTTACTGATAACAGCCCAGTTGCCTAAACACCACTTAGGAGGGACAGTACTTTCTTGACATACAGCCACAATGTAGGCCACCTTTGTCTATCTTTGTACATGACAGAATTCACAAGCTAGTTCTCAAGCTAAGATGCCAATTATTTGAACTATCTCATGCATTGGAAATATGCTTTATGATCTCTGATCAAATCTGGCTTGCTATTAAACCAGATTAAAAGTGAATAAGCCAGGAAAGGGAACTTGGAAAAATGCAACAGAGTTACTGTTCCAAAGGATTAAGGATGGGGCTCAGGATGCCTTGGGAAACAAAAACCCTGTCCTCATGTTTACCTATTGTGATATGCCCGTGATTAAAGGGTTGTCTGGGCAAGCCAAGCAGAGTAGTTAAGGAGCTCAACCACGTCCAGACAAAATGAGGCAAAGGAAAAATAAACAGGCTCCACCAGCCAGGCCAGGGCTGGGAGACTCAGGAAAACAGGAGAAGCAGGTTTGTCCACGTCTCCTGTGGGGTGGCCCAGTAGGGCAGGTTAATCTGTAATGTGTTATCAAACCATCTCTGTGAGTGAGGGCGATTCAGGCAAGAGGAGTTTGAAGCAGTTGAGCACAGAGATGAAGGGTGTGTGTTTAGTGACATAGGCTTAGGATTATGCCTGGGTGTTGCCACCTTCAGCTGGTGGCCCTGGCCAAATGTGTGGGCTTTCTGACCTTCAGCTTCCTTTGCCCTAAAATAGAGAGGATAAGACTAGAACCTACTGTAGAATGTTGTTGTGTTAGGATTACATGAACTAATTAAGTAAACTCACACATAGCAAGTATTCAATAAAAAGAAACTCTTATTAATGACTAATTACTGTCATTACTTGGGAAGCATCTGAGAGCTGCGCATGGTTGGTGCAGACAGCAGAAGGATGACTGCTTTCTCAGCGTCATGGTGCACTTATCGTGTGGTGGGATCATGGCAGAAGCTAGTGCCCACCTAGGGGCAGAGTGAGCCAGTACAACAGCTCCAAGGTCCAGCTGGCCATCATGCTAAAGAACACAAGAAATGGTAACTGTCTTTGACCAGCCCAGCACAGACCTTGAAACAATTTCTTCTTATCACTTATACCAACACTGGTGATAACTCAACAGATTTTTTATCAGTGGATTTAAGCCAGCATGGGACAATGTTATCACAGAGCTGAAAGAAGCCCCCTAAATGGCCAGGTCCAGAGCTCTGTCTTGGGGAACAGGAGCTGCATTGATTAATTAATTTTAATAAGCAAACTTATCTCCCCATGGCTGGTGTGGTTGCCTGCCCACGGGAGAGGATCCTGAATAGAGGAGAAAGTTCTGGCAGGTCTGGTGAAATTCTAGAGACACAATTTAAGTCATTTGCAACAAGACACTTCACTCACCGGCCTAAAGGTGACAGGAGGCCAGTAAGTACCTGTAAGTGGGGGCATGGAGAAAAAGTAGGTTGGATCTTGGAGTACAAACTCCTGTCAAACTGAATTCCCAGAGGAATTTGTATTCTCTTGAGAGTTTAGTAGAACATGACATGGAGAAGGGAAGGCTTTGGATTAATACAGTGGGAAGTTCAGTTCTGATTCTAGCTGTGTGGGCTGACTCTGCATCAGTTCCTACACTCACAAGATGGGCAGGATAGGATCTATTTCAGAGAAAGGCTGAGGGAAAAGTTGCAGCAGCAGCAAACATTGGAGAGTTCATCACATACCTGGCACTGTTTAAGGACTTCATGTGTATTCATTTATATAACCTCACAATAACCCTAGGGGATAGGGTGGTTCTTAACCTCACTTGCAGACAGGAAAACTAAAACATAGGGTGGCTGAGAAACTTGTCCAAGATCACATAGCTAGCAAATGACAGTGCCAGGCACTGTAACCATGAACCCGCCCCCTCTAGCCACTGTGATAGATTATTTCTTGCACATGAGATAACCTGAGAAAAATGTTTCTACCAGTGCCAGATATGAAGAAGTAGTTAACAAATGTTGGCTATCATTATTATGTTATGAGTCCCCCGCAAAGCTTACAGTAGCTGCAAATTTTCCTAATAATTTAAAGAATTTAAAACAGCCTCATAAACAACATATGCTCTAGGTTAGGGCTGATTCTCATGTTCTCTTTTGCCAAGAGGCACCATTTTATCTTCTTTATTAAAATATTTGTCATTTTCTTTAAAGGCCACAGAGACAATCTTTTAGAAAAGGGGTCCTCTAGAACTTTTTTCTAAATCTTGGTAAACGAGACAAAAAGACAATGGTGAAATAAAACTGCACAGTTTCTAAGGATTTTCATAAGTATCATCTTATTGGATGACATCCTGCGAGGAGGACAGACCTGGTTATGTCACCTCATGTATAAAGAAGGATTTCAGGGTGGTGCAGTCGGCTGTAAGGCTGTGCACCTGGTGGATAAGATCAGCTGTTCTTGAATCAATCAGTGTGCATTCGAATCTGGGATGTACCACTTACTACCTGGTCACCTTGCATCCTCTAATTCTCACATTCCTGATTTCCAAAACACAGAGATACCAGACATGATAGCAGGCCTTGGATGATCTAAGTGATTATCCCAGGAAAAGCTCTTAGAACTTAGTAAGTTCTCAATAGAAGTTCACTGCCAATGTTGCTATTATCCCCATCTGGCCCAAGGAGGTGGAAAAAACTTCCTGAGAAGCACGGCCAGGATTAAAGCCTAGGTCTCGAGATGCTTAATGTACTTCTCTTTCCCCGGTACAATGTTGCTTACAGTCCTCTAGCTTCCCAGAAAATCATCAGGACTCTGGCTTGGCTCCTGATTCAAAATTTATTTTCTTTCAAAAAAGGCATTTTCTAAAATCTGCAAATCATGACTAGAACAGGGATTAGAACATGACAAGGAGTGACTTAAAAATAAGATCGCAGAACCAACCTGAGGATCAGATATAAAATCAGATGTCTCTTAAATCAAACAGGGACGGGGCCAGGGCTGATGCCAGGAACGCTTAACACCCATTACAATGAAGAACGCATAAGTGCAATAAGAGACCCATAAAAACCAGCGGCATGTGAAATACTGCCAAATGCCGCGCGGTTGCCAGGAGGAAGCATCACTAGTCTGGATTCTAATGCTCCTCTCTGCAAAGCAAATAGGCTGGGTGTTAATTAAAGTGTGTAAGTCGATTCTTGAGGTAGCTGCCTGGAAAAAGGACTCCTGCGTAGAAGTCTCTTCCTCTGATAGATTTCTTTTGGAATTGTGAATTTTGGGCAAGTGAAATTCTCCCAAACAAACACAACTTTCTGTGTATTCTCTGCTCCCCATTGCTTGGGAGGCGGGGGGCTGGGTGCTTTTGAACAAGAGATATATTACGCTGGTTTCTACACCACTGTCAAACTCAGTACTTTGCAAAGGGCTCACATTACACGTTCATCTCACAACAACCTCATGTGCTATAGAGGGCCACAGCTATCATTTCACTTCACAGAGGAGAAACATGAGAAACGAAGGCACTAAGGGACTTGCCCACCATTACAGAGAGTGGTAGAGCACATAGAAACACCTTGGATCCCTTGATCCCAAATATGGGTCTCTTTCTACCTTAAATACAAATGATACCACAAATAGCAAGAGATGGGTGAGCCGAGCCTGGTGGGAATTTAGGTGTGTGGGTTGATAAAGCAGGGCAGAAGGGTGCACTCACAATATACACAATTTCTGAATACTCACAATTTCTGAAATTGTATTGGCATGACAAGTACCCTAGGCATCGCTAAGATCAATACCACATCTAGTATCTAGAAGGGCAAGCTGGGGTGGGTCATAAGGGGTGTTACTTATCAGGACTGGTCAGCAGAGCCAGTCTTACCATGCCTTGCTATTTCTCAAGGAACTAAACCCTTTTGATGCCACTTAACCTTTTTCCTTATGTTTTCTCAAGAATGAAATCAGTTGTCCCCTGAGCACTTGAAAACCCGGGTGCTCTTTGCATCAATTTGTAGACCAAGATGTTTACCTTCCCAAGGCAGATTGAGTGAAGGTGTTGAATGAGAAGGAGGTAAACTCCTGGTCACGATAGCTCCTGTTTCCTTCTATTACTCATTCATTCAGTGAATGTTAGCTGATCCCCTGCTCTTATTAGGAACTCGGCTACACCCTAGGGACCCAGAGTGTCCAGGAGGTAGAAGACCCAGGAAGTCTCTTCCCTCATGGAATTTATGTGCTACTTGGGGAGATAAAAAAATAAAAAAGGAGACAGGATTTCATATTGTGATAAGCATTATGAAAATAATCAACATGGTGAGGGAGAATAATTGGGTGGTAGTATTTTAGATGCTGTGGTCTAGGAAGCTCTCTGTGAAGAGACAGCCTTTGAGCTGGAATTTGATTAAAAAGAGGGAGCCAGTCTTGGGGAAAGTCCAGGGAAAAGTGTTCCAGGCAGAGGGAAGACCAAGTTCACAGGTCCAGAGGAGGGCAAGGACAGAAATAGCCAACATTTCCAGGGGACCTGATATCAGGTGAGGCTGGGGACAGGGCCAGATTTGGAGTCATGAGGAGTCTGGTGGACCACGCCTTGAAGGTTGGATTTAATTCCAAGTGGCTCCCACATGCTGGCCCAGTGTCTGGCTTTCCATTCTCAGATATATTCCTTTCCCTTTTCCATGGCTGGTTCTGGAGCGTCAAGGATTTGCTCCACTTCTCAGCTGCACAGTCTCTGTATTCTTAATGGCACAGACCATGTGGGTTACCTATTGCTGACGGTGGGCTCTTAACAGTCTCCAAGTCCACACAAGGGGGCCAATGAGGCCTGAGAAGTAGAGATTGAGCTTTGAACTAGTTGGTGAGCATGGCAGCTGGAGACGGAGCCTGTCTGCTCTGTTCTTCCTGGAGAAAGGCTCTTTATAAACCCGAGTTGCTCCTCACCAGCTCTGTACACTTTGAATCTGGAAGACCCTCGGTTAAATCTGGCCTCATTGACATACGTCAAGCACATGGGCTCTGGGATCAGTAAATCCAGGTTTGGCTCAGTTAACCTCCCTGAGTCTCACCATCCTTGCCAGTAATTATGGATAATAACAACGCCTGCCTCACGCTCTTGTGACACTCTGTAAATTGCTTGCCAGTCATGCTTTGCAAATGGTAAGATTTCAATAAGCTCTTACCATTACTATTTTCATTAGGCACCATCATAAAAATCTCAACTCTCACTCTCTTCCCCACACACATTTGCTTCTTTCAAAATGCTACATAATGGTTTTATAAATTTTTAGACAGAGGTCTTGAGATAGTACAAGTAATGAATAATTCCCCTATATTACAGTCTGTCCATGCAGGTAACTAATTTCCGAACCATAGGTAGCAAAGGCAGAGTTTACCTACAAGGGCTGTCTGCTTTGGAGTGTGTGGAAGGTGCCAGGACCACGTAGAGCAATCACCATCACCATCTGCAACAGCCCTCAAAACCCTGCAACTGCACACCCTAGGCCTGCTGGATTGGGCAAAGAGCTTCCCAAATAGACAGAGGATTGAGGGTCCTTGGGAGTCTGGAGTTGCTGGTGCCTGGGAGTAGACACAGCTGTAGCCCCAGGACCCAAAGTACCGAGGCCAAGGGCAGCCTTGGAGGCTCCCTTTGAAGTAGTATCCCCGCCCCTGGCCAGCAAGCGGTGGGGAGAACTGAGAATAAAAGGCCACCCCCAAATCTTAGGATCTAGCAGGGTGCTTACCTCCTCCCTCCTTGATGCAGCCTCTACAGCTATGACAGGTGGAGTCAGCACTGCATGGGCATTTTTATTCCACTGGGGCACTAGGAAGGAATGCTGGGCTGCTACCACCCCCAGGTATCCCATCAAAGGGGAGTGACAGCCAGAGAGCCTCCTTCTCATCCCTGGCTGGAGCGGGCAGCCCCAACTGCTTCTAGAAGCCCAGCCTTCAGCGTCGCATGCCTGAACGCAGTTCCTCCACCCTGATTTCTCCGGGCCTGCTGCAGAAACCTGCTTAGTCCCGCCCTCCTTATCCACTCTAGGCTCCAGTTCCAAGCCCTGCATCTCCACCCTCCTCTCCTTCCTCCTCTTTCTTCTTGGCCCCTGGAAGGACTGGCCTAACCAGCTCAGGTGCCCCAGAGAGGATGTTTGTGTGCTGCTGTTAGCTGGTGGGTTGTTAGCTCTGGTCCCCACCAGCCAGAGTCTGGCCCCTAGGATTTATTTTGAGAGAGCATCTAGGTTAGTTACAGCAAGAACTTGGGACTTCGGACCAGACTTGGGAAAGTGGAGAGTATCTGTTTTCTAGTGCTTGCTTAAAAAACTGTAGGAAAATGAAGGTCAGATATCAGGAGAGAGGGGCCTCTGCCTGGCTGCTGTCACGGAATGACTTCAATACAGGCCATGGAGGCTCTGTCTCTAGTACTAGAGATTTGGCTGTATTGCACCCTTATCCCCAGGGGCCAACTTTCTCAGGACAAATGCAGCAGAGAGAACTCGAGCAACAGGTTGAAATTTGCCCACCTGGCCCAAAGGAGAGTCTAGTTTGTTCTTTTAGTAGTACTGGGAAAATCAGCAAAAGAAAAAAAAAAAGTTTAGCAAAGCATCCCATGTCTGTTATTAAAAAGCAACCAGTCACCCCAATTAATGGCTGTTCTACTGAATCCACAGGCGACCTTAAAGATGAGTCAAATTATCCTTGAAAAAGGATAATCATCGCTCAGGTCCCAAATCAAGTTAGTATTATTTCCTTCCAGATCAGAGATTTCCAGATATTAGGATTCATAGGAATTATCTGGGGTGTTAAAAATGCAGGTAACCCCCAGATTCCATGAGGGCCAAGGAATCTATATTTTCAAAACTTCCCCTAGGTGTTTCTGATGTGAGTGGTCTTGCACCTGTACTCGCAGAAATGCTGCCCAAGAATACATCGAAATTCTGTATTACCAGCCTGGCCTTTCTTGGTGTGTGTAAGATCCAGCTGGGGACCAGTTATTCCCCATTGTTTCCAACTCACTCTTCTACCCCTGCCCTCAGGAATTTTTCAGCTAACTCCAGCATCTTCCTCCTCCCTTTAGCTCACAATTGAGCTTTGTCAGAGAAGAGAGGCTTAGCCTCACAGATAGTCCATCTGTAAGAGGCCTTAGAGTGATGTCATTGTCCTGTTCTCATTACACCAGCACAGACACTGAGCCATGGTTTTATCCTTTCTCCACCTGGGGTCCAGACCTCTCGCTACTGCCAGCTCCAGGTGATCTTCAGGTTACCTGTCTCGAAGCTAATTCCCCCCATGCCAGCCCCTCCCCAGGGCTCTACTACTTCTGGAGAAGACTCCAAGTGCATGGGGCCCACAATCAATTCCTCTCCCTGCTCCATGACCGAGGCAATCTGTGTTCAGGTGCCTAATTTCTTGAGTCAGGTTTAGTTTCAGAATGAGATTCTCACGGCCCACCTGCTCCCCTAAGTGGAGCTATTATACAGGCAATTAGAGCTCATATCACTGTGTGTTCATGTCAATCATTTAATCATAGGGCACGAACCACAGGATCCATTAGATTCACATCACATCCGACTAAGCACCTAAGACGTGTGGGCGTCTTGCTAGACACAGCAAGGGGTGTGCAGAGGCCTCGAGGGGTTGATGGTTATTGTAAGTGGCATTGTTTTTCTAGTGAATTGGGTGGAGGGCATGAATGGGAGTCAAATGATATGAGAGTGAGGTGGGAAAATCCACATTTAAATCCATATTTCCCCAGGGGAAATTCTGTCTTGGGGCTGTCCATCCCACTTCATCAGCAGCTCAGGGGATCCCGTGTAATACAATAAAAATAGATGTGTCTTTGCCTCACCTATGAGTTTCACAACATTTTCCCACTGCTTATGGCCTGGTCTCTGGCTTTGCCTTTCATCAGGTGACATGAATGGCAGCATAGTCTAGTGGTTACAAACAGAGACGTTGGCACCAGGCTGTTGGGACTCAACTCTTTGGCTCCACCAGCTCTCAGCTATGTGGTTTGGACAAGGTGCTGGCTGGCCCTCCCTAGAGAACGGTAAATAGTACTTGCTTCTCAGGGCTGTTATCAGTATGGTATGAACTAATATGTGAACTAACAGTGAAAGTGTTTAAATATTGTTATCATTCAGGAGATCCTGGATGTTGTCACCATGTGTCTATATTCACTTTATATAAAGGACTCGTAAGTAATGTTTTCTCTCCTAAAGACCATTAAGGACTACGTTTGTTTCCCTTGATGCATACCTCTCAATCTCATGTTCAACATTCTTTATTGGTTTATCCATGAGGCCCTTCATGTATTCGTTTAACTATTTTTGACTGAGGATCTGCTATGTGCCAAGAACTGTGCTAGGTACTGGGGATACAATGGTAAACAAAGATAGCTACTGTGTCTCAAGTGTGCCCTCAAGGAATTTACAGTACAGCAGATTTGACTGAATAGTCACACGAAAGTTGTGAAATTATAATTGGGGTAAGTGCTAAGAAGGAGAGGTACCCAGTGCTGTGAAAAGGGATTTGACTTGGTCGAAGGGTGAGGTTAGCATTGGAATGGAGTTAACCGTGCAAATGAGTAGGGGGGTGGCACCAGAATATTCCAGATAAAGAAAGGCTATGCACCAGGTGTAATAGTCAGTTTTGCTGCAGCAATAAATGATCTCCAAATCTCAGTGGTTTCCACCACCAGGTTTATTACAGGGAGGCTGTGGGGTGACTGTAGCTGTGCTTCTCATGTGTCCCCTGAGTGGGGTACACTGTTCTCGTGGCCGAAAGGAAGATCAGGAGCACTGTGGAATCTTGTCCTGGCTCTTAAAGCTTCTGCTTAAGTGTGGCCTCTGTTGTGTCTGCTTTCATTCCTTTGGTCAAAGCCCCAAGCCAAAGGGACAGGGATATATGATCCCCCCACTGGGGACACAGCAAGCTACATGGCAGTGGGCAAGAATGCACTCTTACAGAGAGGGGGGTGAGAATGGCTATTGCGAAAATAATATAATCTACTACATTAAGGCTCTGTGGTAGAAGGCAAATGGCAAGAGACCTGGAGCCCTGTGTGGTTAGAGCTGAGGGAGCTGGTAGGAGCACAGTGAGAGAAGAGGGTGGGTGGGGACCAGGCGGGGGCCAAGCCCAGTGAGAAAATCTGACCTTGATACTGTGAGCAATGGAAACCACTGACCTTTACCCATCTGACGTCTCTCCTTCTTGGTTAAATGAATACTTTTCATGTTTTTCTGGTCTCTGAAGTAATAAATGTTCATTATAGAAAATTTGGAAGTGACAGGTGAATAAAAAGAAAAAAATACAAATTGCCTTTGATTTTATAACTCAGAGAGAACCATCATTGAATGATATTTTGGTGAATACATTTCTAGACTTTTAGATGCTTTTTAATGCAAATATTTTTAAAGCCAAAACTGGATCACATTTGTCATCAGTTGTTATGAATGTTTTCTAAGTTATTAAACATTCTCTCCTTTATAATTCTGTCATCATATGGATGTACCATAATTTAACTAGATTTAACTAATTTAGTAGAAAATTTCTACTATTGGATATCTAGGTTTTTTCATTTTTATAAAACTTTCACAGTGAAGTTCCTTATATTTAGCAACCTCCATGTGATTTCTTAGAAGAGTCTTTTTTGTCCCAAAAAGTACGATAAATTTTAAGGCCACTGATACACATTGCCAGCTGTCCCTCAAGGAAAGTTAAAGCCAATCACACACAACCCCAAAGCATGATTTTCCAGCTCTAATTATAATTATTTTATATTGCCAATTTGATCAGTGGGAAATATTGCCTTATTTTTATCTTGCATTTGTTTCATAATTAAAGAAGAACTTATTCTTATTATGTTTTAAATAACTCCTTGTGCTTTCATAGGGAAAGACTCACCTAATTCAAAATCAGGGACTTTGGATGTGGTGGTTAAGATGCAGGACTGGTTCCTCTTCTGCCAATTATGACTGTTTTGTCCCTTATCACTCATAGCAAACTTTTCCTCTTCTTTCTACAGGAAACCATCTTTGATCATTTCCTTACTGTGGGAGCTGCCAGTGAGGATGTGGCTAGTGATTTCCATGAATATGGTGGAACAACATGGTTCACATGCATCTTGTCTCCCCATATAGACAGACTGCTTTCCTGTGATTTAATGTTGTGCCCTCCTGTAGTGTCTCACCCTATACTCTGCATGTGTTATGGTCCATAAATATTTTCTTGTGTGATGCTAACATAAAGCATCATGGCACAATGGGTGGGTAATTTTTAACTTGATGGATGACTTAGTCATGAAGACTTACACATGGCTACACTAATAAAAGATTGTGGACCAAAAGTCATTGTGAATGCCATTCAAGTTCTCTTTTGAGATTGTACACCTACCACTAATTTTTCAACTTTCGTAATATAGCTTAGCAACATAGGGCATTCTGATTTGACAGAAGCCCTATTCGTTTCTCTCTTTCTGATATTTTTATTTTTCCTCCCAGCCAGAGTCAAAGAACTTCTATCCATTTTCAATGTGGCATGGTTTTCAGATATTTTTTATCTAAGATTTGAGGTGTTTTTTTTTTTTGTCCCACCCTGTTATAGGTTGTGCTAATGTCTTGTCAAGCTAGCCTGACAATGTAAATTGTACCTTCATTTTCCCCTTTTCATGTTAAGGGGAGGAGGCAAAAGACTTAGAACATGAAAAGACCATTAACGGAGCATCTGACTGTGTCATTGGGGAAGGCAGAGAAAATAGCAACCCTGGTTGACATGGTCCTGTCTTCTTGGTAGTAGGTCAAGTCCTCGGAAGTCTCTCACGGGCCTCGGTGGATTGGGGGTGTGATTGGCTCTGCTTTACCTGTGGTCTGTCACTCACTCATACCCTTATCTTGAAGGAGCAGGGACTCAAGCCTGTCAAGCATTTGTCCCATCATCTCATGCCTTCTACACTCATTAGAAGTCTAATTTTAGGATTATTCTCATTAAAAAGCTCTATTTTGCTTTCTCTATGTATCTCATAATATCATGCTGTAAACCTAAACTATACACAATAAAATTTATTTAAAAAAGAGAAAAGCTTCATACAGCCACCTTCAGTGACCAGAATGGTTACGTGAGATGAAACCTGTTTGTTTTCCTTACATGTGTCAAGTCAATATCATCAGATGGTGTTTGACTCTACATGAAGTCTAACATACGTTCTCGCTGCCCTTCCCCATTTTGCAAATATTGTTTATGCCTTCAAACAAATAGATGCATGCCTCCTTCCAGGAACAGTGACATTTGGTTTTTAATCATTGTTTTCCAAGTACAGCCAAGGCACACCTGAACAGGTGTTCTCTCCATGAATTACTTAATTAAAACAGCTCCCCGAAGGCCTTTGTATTGCCAGAGGAAGAGAGTAAAGCAGAGAGATTTAATTTTGAGGAATTCCTTTATTAAAATGGAAAGAAATACAATCTTGCCTACTTTAACTTAGGAGGCTGTATAAAAAATCCATCAGCAAGGAGTGATACCCTTTAACTGAGCAGTATTTCTGGCATGTAGTATGAAGACCACCTATATTAGAATGATTTGGGAATTTGTAAAAAATTTGGGATCTGGCTTTATCCGAGACCTACTAAACTCTCAAAGGTGGAGCCTGAGAGCTGCATTTTAACACCTACCTCTGATGATTTATATGTACTAATACAGGACTTAAAGACATTTTGAGGAGAGTCTGACTGTGACATTGTCATGTGAAAACTCTGTGTGTCATAACACAGTGCCTCTACCACTATATGCTAAGCTTGTGAACACAGGGGCAAAGTGAGTTGCTCTAGTATTCCCCCAGCCCTGTACAAGCATGTCACATAGCAGGTTTTCAGTAATTAGTTAAAAGAATCATAAATGAATCGGGTACCATATGGTCAACCCAACTTTCAGAGATGCCAGAGCCCATCTAAACCTGACAATGTCTTGGCAGAAAGTAAGAGGACATGGGTCCTTAAGAAGAAGGAATTGGGCCCTTGGAATATTTGAGATAGATAGGAGCCCTGCAGATTCTTTTCCATTTCTAAGGTGGAGTTACTCAATTACGCTCAGAAGCGTCTGAAGGGTAGGGGTGAACGTATTGGTTAGAAAGAAAAAAGTTGAGATTTGGAGTTGAAACTTGATTCTCATTCTCTTCCTTTGTTGATGCTGGCGATGAAAGGGTCCTTAAAAGTGATCTGGTCCACAGGTTATGGTCTTTCTCATCTCTGATTTTATGCCTAACCAGCTTCAGGGTGAGCAAGTTTTGTTTTGTTTTGTTTCAATAAATTTAGGAGGTAAGAGTGTTTTTTGTTATAGGGATGAATTGTATAATACTAAAGTCAGCGCTTTCAGTGTACCCATCACAAGAACAGGGTACGTTGTACCCAAAAGGTAGATTTTTATCCCTCACCCCACTCCCCACTATCCCCTTCTTAGTTTGCAATATCCATTACACCACTTTATGACCATATACATCCTTCATTCAGCTCCTGCTTATAAGTGAGACTATGTGGCATTTGTTTTTCCATTCCTGAGATGCTTCACTTAGGATAATGATCTCCAGTTCCATCCAAGTTTCTGCAATGAAACATTATTTCATTCCTTTTTATGGCTGAGTAGTACTTCATGGTGTGTGTATGTGTGTGTGTGTGTGTGTGTGTATACATAGCACATTTTCTTTATCGACTTATCAGTTGATGAGCACATAGGTTGATTCATTATCTTTGCAATTGTGAATTGTGCTGCAGTAAACATTTGGTGCAGGTGTCTTTTTTATAAAATGATTTCTTTTCCTTTAGGTAGACACCTGGTACCTGGTGGGATTGCTGAATGGAATGGTAGGTATACTTTTAGTTCTTTGAAGAACCTCCATACTGTTTTCCATAGAGTTGTATTAGTTTACATTACCACCAAGAGAGACTAAGCGTTCTCTTTTCATTGCATCTGTGCTGACATCTATTGTTTCTTGACTTTTTAATAATGGCTATTCCAACAGGTGTAAGGTGGTATCTCATTGTGGTTTTAATTTGCATTTCCCTGATGATTAGTGATATTGAGCATTTTTTCATATGCTTGTTGGCCATTTGTCTACCTTCTTTTAAAAACAATCTGTTTATGTCTTTCATCCACTTTTTGATGGGGTTATTTGTTTTTTCTTTTGATTTGTTTGAGTTTTTGTGGGTTCTGGATATTAGCCCTTTGTCGGATGTATATTTCGTGAATATTCCCTGCTGAGGAAGTTTTTGGTTTAGATCGCTGATTCTTCTTTCGGGTCTGTGTTCTAGTTCTTCTTTTCTTTGTGTCCTCACTGGAAGCAGAGACAGAGGACCTACACGTAGACATATCATTTGATCCAGCAATCCCATTACCGGGCATATACCCAAAAGGAAAAAAGACATCTGCACTCGAATGTTAATAGCAGCACAATTCACTATTGAAAGATGTGGAAACCACCCAAGTTCCCATCAATACATGAGTGGATTTAGAAAATGCAGTATATGCATACCATGGAGTTCTTCTCAGCCACAAAAAACAATGGTGATCTAGCACCTCTTGTATTATTCTGGATAGAGCTGGAACCCATTCTACTAAGTGAAGTATCACAATAATGGAAAAATAAGCACCACATGTACTCACCATCAAATTGATATTAACTGAACAACACTTATGTGTACATTTAGTAGTAACATTCACCGGGTGTCTGACAGGTGGGAGGGGGCAGGAGGGGATAGGTATATTCACACCTAAGGGGTGCAGTGTGCACTATCTGGGGGATGGACACGCTTGAAGCTCTGACTCAGGTGGGGCAAAGAAAATATATGTAACCTAAACATTTGTACCCCTATAATATGCTGAAATAAAAAGTAAATAAAAATAAATAAAAAATTAAAGCATCCTATAAGTGGCAGAGCAGGTGTCCTTTTTCAAAGACTTGCTTGTTTCCCTATGCTTTGCTACTTTCTTCTATTCTTTATTCTTCCTCTATGTTCAGCTAAGTATTCTTCTCCTAAAAATCAAAGAGAAGCTATAACATTAAACTGTCTTTCTTCAATTGCTCCTACCTAGAAGCAAGTTCCCTGCAGTCACCTTGCTTTATATCCAGACCACAGCAGATTTTCTTTCCCTATTACTTCCCTTTTGGATTTTCTCTTTAGCCAAAATGGCCTATTTAAGTTGTAATGATCATTTACATCTCAGAATTCTGTCAATCTACTGGAAAATAACAGATTTGCAAGAAAATCAAGTAGCGAAGGGCAGCATGAAGAGCCGGGCTTTCAAAGAATAAAGCAGCAGCTTTGCTGACTTTTTGTTCATATTTCTAAGATTGATATATTTAAATGCATAAAATACAAGCTTATCTCAAGCAGCTGTTCATTTTTGAGACTTTTGGCACCAGTTGCCTAGACCTGACTTTTTGAAAATCGAATGATTGATGCTCTCTTTCATCTTTATTTTTTATATTTTTTGTGTGGATGCTTGTTCCTAACTGGATCTTAAAGCAAGTTGCAGGCTGAGAGATTTGAAGGGTCCTAGAAAACTTCTCTTATCTAAACCATCTTTCTATTGGCCTATTAAACAGTCTAGAATTAGACATTCAATCTTTTCATAAAAGCATTGTGTCTTTAGGGACCCCCTATAAAATTGTTAGGACTAGTGCACCCAGGTAGGGTACTATGCATCGTTAGCTATTGAGTCATGGGTTAGTTTACCACAAAACCAGTTTTTACCTTGAAAATATGAAAAAATATAATCCTTTTCATAAATGGGAAGTAAGATAGGTAAGCTTTGATACATGACAGTTTGGAAGATATATCTGTCTACAGAGAAGGAAGCAGGCAAAATAAGGAGACCCTAGTGGGAAAAGTAGTGAGAAAGTAGCTAAGAGGATAGTTAATTAAAGATTATATTTCTTTCTCATTTTGCTAGGGACAAGACTTGGTAGGAAGAAAAACTATGACTCTTTGAAAATCCAACTTCACTCATCTTTTTTCTTTATGACCAAATATTTTATGGACACTTAAGATGTACAGGGCTTTAGTGGACAAGGTGAGAGAAAAAGAGAGATGGCAAAATGTTTGGTCTCCATCTTGATGCAATACATAATATAGAAATGCAGGAAACACATAACTAAAGGATGCAAAATAGGGCAACGTTAAACATAGCCTATAATAGAAGAGCATGCTAAAATGAGGACAGGAAGGAGAAATCATTAATTTTAATAGTGCCAACTTTGTGTTTCGGAGGCATCTCTGTGCCACCTCAGTCATTCTTTCAAGTTTGGAGAGAAAGATATTGTTCTTTTAGAGAAAATGTAAACAGAGAGGTTAAATGACCTTAAATCATCTCCTGAATTGAGCACAAGTAGATGTTTCTGTCTCAGTTATGCTAGGAGATGTTGTTTCTTAAATGGGAAAGCATCCTCAACTTACCTTCTTTATACTACCCCATTATTAATGCCCTTTAGCTGATGCTCTGGAAGAGGATTTTGCTATCTCCACTTTTTAAAGTTTTCTTAAGCTCTTTCCTTAGATTTAATCCTTTTGGTAGAAAGGGAAACTAATGCTCTTCTGTATTAGCCCAAAATGCAAACAGTACAACGAGAGTTACCATAACCAGATTCCAGAATTCAGGGTTTTAACTGTTTCACTAACCTTTCTGCTAACAATAAAAAGAAAAAAAAAAAAACCCTTCAGATGGAAACATCTGATTTCAGAAGTCCTTAGATAAATTTTAATGAATGGCAACATCTCCTGAGATAAAGATTTCTCCACCAATTCCTATCTCAATCCACTGCTTTAGGTTTATTAACACACTATCAGTTTGAGTCCTTGTTCAAATCATGCAATCTAGAGTTCGTGTTTAGTTGAGAGGTAGCCTTTATCTTAGCTTTCTGAGCTATGGAAGAGACCTTATCCATATCAAAGGTTTTCTGGAAAAGTCTACTTCTAAGAAAGCTGCTTATTTCAAATTAGGACCATATAGGGCAGGACACAATTATTATCCCAGTGGATTAATACTTAATGATTCTTCTTATTTTCTTTCAGTTTGTCTTCTGCCTTCTCAACTCACTTTTCATATTGGGTGTTTTATTTTGTGCAAATCTGTTTAAGAAATTGACATTGGTTTTCTGGGCACTGGGCCCAGAGTTTCTAGAGTTTAGTTTGCTATCTCATAGGTGATCTCAGAACACACTTGGAAATGAACACATTCGTTAGTGAAAAAATATATATCAGTTTAGCAGAGGAGCTCTTTAACTTGCCTCCAAGGGTGATAGGTGAAAGGGGATGCCCTATGAGTTAAAAGTGCTGTTGTGCTTTATGAAAGATGAGACATGAAAACCAATCTTGCTATATTGCCATGGAAGCGCTTGTTCCTCATATTTGCTATGAAACAGAACCCTGTTTTAGTTTGAATGGGATTCAACCATGGTGTTTAGAATATTAACACTTTAGCCCCAAATATGCTGACAAACCACAAATCATACCTGTAAATATCCATAGATCATGCTTTTTTGTTTCCTAGGAAAATATAAAAAATAGAGAAAATCTTACGGGGTCAGAGCTTGGGGTGCGGCAGAGAATAAGACTGAATATCGGCAGAGTTCTGCTAGCAATAAATTTGGGTCTGTATTTGTGAAGCTCGGATACAAAATAACCTCAAGAACTTTCAGGGATAAATGATGCTGGGAAATGATGAAACCAAACTTTCTGGCCCAATCCAGGCACATGCAGGCTGGGATGCTGGAGTATTGATAGCAAATGCACCTCATGTAATGCCTTGCCCTGCATTTGGAAAAATTTACTGATCATTTGCCATGGATTTTTTTTTAACCTGGTTCTTTGATGTGGCTGAACCAGGTTTTATTAACCTCAATTCCAAGATGAGAAAAGACTGATGTTCTTTGATTTTAAATGACTTGTTTACAGTTACAAGGCTTATAACTCGAAGAATGGGGCCTGGATTCAGGTCCACTGACTTGTGACCCAGAATAAATCTCATCATTCAGGTTTGGGCTTAGGATACTGCTTTCTCTGATAGGCTTTTTCTGTCCACCTAAGTCTGGATTGGGTACATATTTCTAGGCTCCAAAAAGTGCTCTATAATATATCCTGTAATATAAATAGCCTAGTTTTCATCACATTGGGCTGTAAAGAATTATTTCCCACTGGATTATGATTTCCATGAAGAAGTGCCTCGTTTACCATGGTAACCCCAACACATGGGTATATGGTCTATGTTCTATAAATATTTGCTGAAGTGAACTGAACTCCAATGCTCTCTTTGCCAAAGCTAAGAGGATAGCAAAAGGCCCAGCACTTAGAATGACAGGTTCCAAGTCTGGATAGGATGGGTATTTCCAAAGCAGGGCAAGTCACTGGTCCTGCCAACTTGAAAAACTCATTACAGATGCCCAAGAGGGAACTCAAAAGTTTTTCCTAACACAGACTATAATTCTGCTTTGGGAATTGACCCTGTTTCAGTCTCAATTAAAGGACATTTCTGCCTCATTGCTAATTCAAACTGGAAAAGGAACGTGGAATCCCAAAATTTCTCTCAATGCCCACAACCCTGCAGAAGAGGGGATGTGTGTGTTTGATTCCCTGGAGAAGCTGTATCTCTTCCCCCAAACAGCCATTCTCTTCCAGGCAGATAATAGTGGGGATGAGGTTGGCAGAGGTGCCGGGTGATGTCTCATCATCCCTGATGGAAAAGAAACAAACATTAAGTGAAGAAAAACAATAAAGAAGTCCATTTAAAAGCCATAATGTAGGTGATTTGAAATCGGAAGTGGGACTTAGGATCTCATTCCCCTTTTGAAATTTGTAAATTCTACCCTATTTCTGTAAGATTTTCCAATGCAGCCAGCACAGCTAGAGTTGGCTGGACTCCCAGGTGCAACACAGAGTCCATCTGTTCGGTCACTCTGTCTGGTACGGGCTTGGAGAAAGAGTTATGTGCATGGGATGGCTTCCAGTCAAATGTGGATTTTCTAAAGATATTAAAAATGTGGGTGTGAGTCCCGAACTCAACAAGCCCTGTGAGTTAGAGATTCCCACTGTGGGTTCCCTCCCTAACCATTTCAGTCTCTATACAACACGGGTTTAGAGGAATATGCCCTGCGGCAAGGCTGAGAAATCTAGCTTAGCACAGTGCCTGGCTTAGAGTAAGTATTTAATAGATAATTTTTAGTAATAATAGTAAAAGTTTTTTTAGTATTTCTATACATTATGTGATATGCTAAGCACTTTTCTTTCTCTCTCTGTCTCTCTATGTCTTTCTTTCCCTCCTCCCCTCCCTTTTTCTCTCTCTTCTTTTCTTCCTTTCTCCCTTTCCACAAATATTCATTACATTCCCTCTACATGTCAGGTACTGTTCTAAGAGCTTGAGCTGTAGTAGTGAACAAGTGACATTATACACCTTAAATTCTAGTTGTAGGGATAATAATAAACAAATAAACAACACAAATTCAGATAGTGGTAAATATTATGAGAAGATAAATAAAACAGTAATATGATAGTGACTAATAAACAGAGAGCTACTTCAGTTGGGTGTACAGGGAAAACTTACCTATGGGAGAGATGTTTGAACTGAGACCTCAATGAGTAAGAAAGAATTTGCAATGTTATGGTCTGGCAGGGGGTAGTTTTCTAGGTAGATGAACATTCCAAGATAAATGTCCCAAGGGAAGCAGTTTGTCTGTGGAATAAAAAAATGCCAATATCTCTGTGCAAGATTTACCATGGAGAACAGTAGCACACATAGGAGGTTGAGGAGGAAAGAGGTAGCAGGCCATGGAGAGATGTTGTAGGCCATGGTGAATAAGACTTCAATGTATCATCTTTGTTAACCAACATAAAAACCTATGATATAGGTGCTACTTATATCTCCATCTGTAGAGGAGAAATGTGAGACTTAGAAAGATGAAGTAGCATGGCCAAGGTACCATTGCTGTCAAGTAGCAGAGTATAGATTTGAAACCAGGCAGTCTGGCTCCAGAGCTTGCCGTACTTATTCCAACATAATTAAAGACATTATCAACAGGACCTTAGAATCACTCCTTTCATATGTCCAACCACTCCTCCATCACGTTCCCATCCCCAACAGGGAATACTGGGTACCAGCATGGATGCAGGAGTCAGAGCCAAACAAGCTCAGCTGAAAATACCAGCTCTGCCTTGACTGCCATGTGATCTGGAAAGTAATCTAATTCCTAAGAGTTTCAGTTTTATTGTCTGTAAAATGAGACTAATAATAAGTACTTTCCTCCCACTTCTTAAAGTTGTGTGAATAAAATGAGATCGTACCTACCCATGGTAAGAGCTCAACAAATTCTTAACTGCTAATGACAGCCACCACACATAGTCAATTACCACAACTCCCCTCTCCACTTTCCCACTGTTATCTGTGTTGCAGACCGCTACTACTACCATCTAGACCTCCTGAATCAGATTTGGAGATGGAGTCTAGGAAGTTGCATTTTAACACTGTCCTCTACTGATTCCGATATAAAACAGAGTTTAGAAATATTAAATATTAAAATAGACCATAAACCAAGATACAAGATCCTTGTAGATCTTGGTGTCAACCTTGGATATTATAACTATACTTGCAAATACATACCGTGTTAGTGTTAAATGAGGTTTGGGGTCTCTTGGATGCTATAGCCAGAGTTTAGGTAGTTGATGAATCCTGACCTGCTGTTGCCTATCTTCCATGTTTCCCTGTTCTCACAATGTTCCTGTGTGAATTATATGCAAGGAATAATAGCCAAATGGTGTTTAAAGTACAATGTGTAATAACTCCCAGTGCACAATTATGGTAAAGTCTAGTTTGATGCAGCTGTTTAGGTTCAAGTGCTAACAATGAATTCAAATGTTGACACCTCAATTCGGATCTTCAATAGAAATATTAAATATTAATATTTAATATTCCAGTTTAAATATTAAGTATTAATATTTAATTTAATATTTAAAAAAATCATTATCTTTCTTCCAAATTGGCTCCTTCAAAAATCTTTCCCACTTAGTGAAAAGTGTATCTATCCTTCTGGCTGCTCAGACTAAAATCTTGGAGGGATCGGTCTCTCTTCTATTATTCCCATGATCCATATAAGCAAAACATGTTGGTTTTGTTTTTAAAACATTTCCAAGATATGACTTCTCAATATCTCTGCTGCCACCACCCTGGACTAAACCATCATCACCTCCTCCCTGAGGTATTGCAAGAGCCACCTAACTGGTTTCCTTGTTTCTGCCCTCACACTCCAAAAGTTTATTTTCAACAGAACAGCCAGAGAATCCTTTGGAAGCCTGAGTAAAAACAGAGTATCTGTGGTAGGCTGTGTAATGTCCCTTCCCCAACATAGCCATGTCCTAATCCTTGGAACCTATGAATGTTACCTTATACGACAAAAAAGACTTTGCGAATATGGTTAAGTTAAGGATCTTGGGACAGGGTGATCATCCTGCATTATCAGGGTGGGTCTGATGTAATCACAACAGGCTTCACAAGAGAGATGCTGGTGGAGTCAGAATCTGAACAAAAAGTGACATGATGATGAAAGCAGAGATTGGACTGAGTACTGAGGATGGAGGAAGAGCTACAAGCAAAGGAATACAGGTGGTCACTAGACCCAGAAAAGGGCAAAAAAACAGATTTTCTCCTCACAGCCTCCAGAAGGAATCAGCCTTACTTATACTTTGATACTAGCACAGTGAAGTTTATTTTGGACCTCTGACTTTCAGAACCATAGGGAATAGATTTGTGGTGTTTTAAGTTGCTAAACTTGTGGGGATTTACAACAAATTTATAATAGCAGCAATATGAAACTAAGATAGCAGCCCTCTATTCATCTTTCCTGAGAAAAATCCAAAGCCGTCATAATGACCTATAAGGCCCCAAGCAACTTGCTTCCCTCTGTCCACCTGGTAGCCCTCACCTCATCTCCTGTCACTCCTCCTTTGCTCACTCTGTCCCAGCCCCTTTGGCCTCCTTGCTGCTCACAGACACACAGGCATGCCTCCTCTTTGGATCCAGACTGGATCCTTGCTTCCTTGGGGGTGATTCAACTATCACCTTCTCAGTGAGGGCTTTCCTAACTATCCAACTTGAAATCCAAACTTAGCTCCTTTTCCCCTCTCCATTCCCTGGTCTACTTGCCTGCCTTATTTTGCCACAAAGCACTTATCACCATCTGATGAGCTTTAGGTTTTACTTAGCTATTGATTAGAATGAAAGATCTATTTTTTTTTTGCTTTGTACATTGCCGGATACCTACTACCTATCGTGATGTCTGCACATGACGGGTGCTCAAAACATTTTTGTTAACTGGAAGGGATTGAAAGTGAATGAAATGCTAACCCAGTGCGATGTCTAGAGTGATCTGGCGTGCAGGCAGAGTGATGGCAGGGCTCCAAGGAAAACCCTGACTCAGCTAGGTGAGCGTTTCATGAAGTTTCAGACCAGGAGAGGCAGTAGACAAGGCAAGTCCTGATTTGACTTACTGACCAAGCCGTGTGCAGTGGGAAGCATGTAGAGAGGAGAAGAAGATGGACTAAGGCCTTTTCATCGGTGGCTCTAACCATTAATATTCATGGCACAATTAATTCTTGATCTCTTCTCAATTATATTAGCAATTCTCCCCCCCCCCACCAAAACCCTGCTTTGAAAGGAGACCTGTAAAGCTGGTGGAGAGAGAAAAGGTTAACATTTCTTCCCCTATAAAGAGTTGTTTTTAAACTCTTCAGAAAGTCTCAAGAAAGTAATTTAATGGGGAACCCATACATTTCCAGGCTTTCCCTCAATGACAAATGATGATCCATGAGCAAAGTTTGGCTTCCTTTTCAGCATAAGAATCTGTTCTATGTTGAAAGCTCTGTTCTAATTAAAAGCTCCTCAGCAGTTATCCATTAGCAATGACACGCTCTACTAAACCACACACATATCACATTGCACAAATCACCCACAAGGGAAATTGACACCTTTGGTGTCCAAACTGTAGATAGGATTCAAAGAAAAAGCCTTTCCTGGCAGCTGTAGGGATGGCAGGTAGACCAGCTTACCTGTCAGTTCTAAAGTAGCTGTCTGAAGCTCCGAGGCTTCTTCTAGAAGCAGCAGGATCAAGGGCTGTTGCAGAGAATTAGCGATGCTGGTTTTGTGCTCTGGAAAGGCACGCACCTGGCAATCTTGCTTGCTTTGCATTAGAGAAAACTTTTTAGAGATTAAGATTAGCAAAACAGACTAATGGAAGCCAAGACCCTGTGTCTCTTCTATCTCTTCCCTTTCTCTGGGTTGTCACCCCTGCCTAATATCTTACTTCAAGAATGGACAAAGCAAGAGAGAAAGAGATTAAAGGATCTGGTTGAACCAGCACAGTTAATGTATGCAACAGCAAAAAGTCCCAAGGTTGACAGCACTCTGGTTACCATTAAGTGACTGCATGTGACACATTGAAGGGTGTACTCACAGAACAGTACTTTGACTGTGTGGAGTCTTCCATGGATGAACATAAATCTACTTTCCTCATCCTGACCTATCATTTCTCACCACATAAGCTGTTTATCAGAAAAGCAGCTCTCTAATCATCAACCATAAAAGGATGAGACAAGAAGACAAAACTGAAAGAAACAAAAATGAGACGTCCAGGAAAGCACCCATCCCCTGATCTTTGTTATTGTAGTGGATTGCCTAGTCTGCTCTGCTCTTGAGGTTGGCTTTGAGTCAGCCTCCTTTGGAGACTGCTCATCATGTCGCCAATACTGGTTTGATGTGTAGCAGATGAGGATTTTTCAAAACACATGGTCAGTGAAGTGAGTAGTCACAGCTTAAGTGAAATCAACATGGGTTCTTGGCCTGGTTCCAATCAAAGGACCTGGGAGGAAGAGTCCCTGGAAGGTCGTGTGAATTTACCTGGCAATAACCTTACATCTTCTCATCAACCTCCAGGTCTTCAGAAGTCCCTTGCCATGGGGGCCCTTTGCCCAGGTTCTCCCATAATCTGTTGGGATTTTGGCCTTTTCTGGCATTCTCAGGTATATTTCTAAAATCCTCTTCCATCGTCTCTCTGCCCTGAAATTATTTTGTGGGTGATTCTGGCAGCCGGTCCCATACGATGCTGTTCACGGTAGTCGCACAGCTTCAGGTGGTAGAATTTTTTCCCGCAGCATTTACCCCTGATGGTGGGGATAGTATATGCCAGGTGACACCAGGTAGAACAGATGGCCTCATTTTTTGCCTAGTTTCTATTTCAATTTAAGTTCCCCTCCTCTGATATCATGTGTGTCAAAAGCCATTTTTCCTAAGCAATAATCTACTTATTATGCATTTATTATTCCTGGACTCTGATTTGCCCTGGAAAAAAATTTACATGTAATTTTAAAAAATTAAATGTATTTATTATATAAATTAAAAGTGTACATGGTAAAATAAATTCTAAAACTGTACAGGAAGGCAGGAAATAAAAAAAGTTCCTTTTTTTTTCTCTACCTTCTCTACTGTCTCTCTTATGAAAAGTAAACACTGATAAACCTTCCTACATATCCGTACAGAAATATATCTCTGTCTATTTCTATCTCTCCCTCTCATCTCTGTCTTTATCTGTATCTATCTCTGTCTCTATCTACATATCCATATCTCTATCTATATACCTGTCTATACCTATCTGTTCTTTGAATAATTCCCAGAATTGGGATAACACTTTACATACTATTCTCAGCTTTTTATTTGTATTAATTATATATCTTAGAGAAGTTGTCATATAATCATATTCTTTTAACCCAGTCTTTTTTTTATTGACAACATATTTTTTTCAAATTAATATACCAAAATTTATTTCATTTGGCCCCGATAGATGGGCATTTGTGTTTTTCCAGTATCCCTCGTTACTTTTGCTGTTACAGATGTTACTGCAATGAGCACCCTCGTGCCGGGTGCACTTCTGTATAGGCTTGATATTTTTGAAAGACTTTGCTCTCTTTCCTTATGGCCCCCAGTAATTCTTTTGCATCTTACCCTGCTTTATTCTTTATACAATTTAGTGTTATCTGAGATCACTCATTTACTTCTACTTTCTTCCTATTGCCTCTAAATGAGAATATTCAGTGTCACAAGAATAGGCAGAGTCGTTTTATTCACCTCTATATTACCAACATTTAAAATAGTACATGACACATAATGGGTACTTAATAAATACCTATTAATTTAAAAAATGGACCCCAACATATCTGATTTGATTACTTCATTAATAATGACAGTACCAAGGTCTGTTTTTTTGACTCCTTTTGCATAGGACTTTCACCACATACGTTGCGTATGAAGGCCTGGAGAAGAAATGACTTCCTAGCAGACATGTTAGTTTGGAGGACAGAAAAGAGGGAGGGTGTAGTAGACTTAAGAAATTTTGTCAAACATATAAAGTACTATCATGTGGAAGAGTGACTCACATTCTTTCGACAGGACCAATAGGTAAGAATTAGGGGACATTGACATAGACTCCTACAGCCCACAAAAAAGAATCCCAAAATTGCAAGATCAATTTCTCCTTCTTCTAAAGGAATGACGCTTTCTTGCTGAGAGAGAGGTCAGATGAAACTCTAGAATAAAGGACCGGGAGAGGGAGGGCAATGGAAAGGAGAAAGAAAGAACAGCCGCCTTAGTGGGAGGAGAGGAGGAATTGGAGGAGGAGGATGGTGACAACAGCTGCACTTGGAGACAAAAGGATGGGGGAGGAGAGGGTTTTGTTACACAGTGCTGTTCTCCCTTTATTTTGGTCCTTTCTTATGCTCTCGAGCGGAGAACGGAATTCCTTTCCCATTATTTTTTAATGTCAACTATATTTCTTGAACATGAATTCTATGACACTGAACAAACATAGAAGTCTTAATAAAAATACAACTTTAAAACAATGGACTGAAAGTGGGGAAAACTGCCCGATAAGGAAGTCAGTGGTAAGATGCTATTTAAAATTTAAGTAGAACCTCAAAGGCAATTTGCAGGGGACTGAAGTGCAGGTTAACTTCCAACGTCTGCTGCACTTCTCACCAGACTGTGTCTTTAATCCCCTGTTCGGTAGAGCAAGCTTCTGGGGTAGAAAGGAAGGGGCATTTGTATTTTATCACAGATGGCCTCTTGGATGAAAGTTGGCCAGTTTGAATTTGGAAATGGGTACAGTTATGAGACATTGATTGCTTCTGTTTTCCCCTCTATAATTTCATGCCTATTCACCTGCAGGGTGAACACTGTGGAGAGATGGGGAGTGTGGTGTCAGTTCTGGTCAGAGTGGGGTGTATGACTTGGGCCAGCCCTGATCTCTCTCTGTGTTTTCCCTCTTGCCTGCTGAAAACAGGAGAATGATCCTCTCTCCATAGGAAAAAAAAATGGTTTGGGAGCTGCTCTAACCTCAGCAAAAACTAGGCCCCTGGAACAAGTGGAGCATGGAAACAGGTGATGCTCTAGGCATAGCAAACTGCCAAAGAGGGCGCCAGGCTGGAGTTTGTCTAAGCGACCGGGTGAGCTCCTACCCACTCCGGGCTGCACTCTCTTTATTTGTGAACCGAGGGACTAGTCAAGATCGCCTGAAAGCTCTCCTCACTCTGATGGTGTCCTTAGCAAAGCTGCAGGTCAGTGTGTTTTCACTGTTGCATAATCTTTGAAAAGTTAAGGTCTAGAATAAAATTAGGATACAAAAATAAGGCAGAGGATGGCATCAAGAAAAGAATAAAAAGAATTGGACAAGAAAGACACCAATTAGAGTGTGGGAAATCATAAATTTGGTTAGACAACATAACTGTACAATTGGCCAGGGAAAGGAAAGTATTGTTAGAAATTCTCAACAGACTCTCTTCTGGTGAAAGTATTCTGAGATGTGAAGAACTATAGATGAGAAATCTCTTTTGTCCTTCTTCCCTACTCTTCATAGCTGGTCTGAAAATTTGATCTTCTTTAGTGACACACAAGGCTCTCCTGGATCTGCCCCTATCTGTCTTTTTCTGCTTTATCTCCCTATAATCTTTCCTGGTCTTTCATTATCCTGTCTGCTTCAGACTCTTCCTCACAAGGGTTTTGTGCTTTGCTATCACACAGACTCTGCTCAAATTTTTGCCTCCTGAAATGTCTTCTTCCTTTTTCTATCTTAAAAATCCTATATATCCTTTAATTTCCATCTCAAAGTCCCCTTCTTCCCTTCTTTCCTCCCTCTCTCCCTCTGTAGCTAGTGTTTTATTTAATTGCAAAGGTGTTACTAACTCTTGTACATGATGTTATGATAAAAGCACAAAAGAGCTATCATGTACATGATAACACTTTTTCACATCAAAACTCCCTACCCAGAGTGCTGCTCTGCAAACACGTTGTTATTACTAGTTTTGGGAGTCTCTTGTCTGACTCACGGCACCCACCTCCTGGCTATTAGGGCATGTTGACGAGAGGGAGCGGGTAATTCTAACCTAGAGGTAGGTAAAGGCATCCTAGGCTGTTGTATAGAATCATCGTACAGGGTCTTCCTCAAGTCCGTAGGATAAGGAGAGCTCCCTCCCTACGCAGGGTGTGCGGAATGGGCTTGGGCTTTATGAATCGCACAGACTTCCATTGAAATCCAAGCTCAGAACTTTCTGCTTGTATACTCTGGACTAATTGTTTCGTCACTTTGGAGCCTCTGTTTTCTTGTCTATAAATTAGGGTGTGGTGGCGTGCGCCTGTAGTCCCAGCTACTCGGGAGGCTGAGGCAGGAGGATCGCTTGAGCCCAGAGGAGTTTGAGGTTTTAGTAAGCTGTGATGATGCCACTGCACTCCAGCCTGGGTGACAGAATGAGGCCCTGTCTCAATAAAAAAACAAACAAATGAATAAATAAAATACATGATACTTAAAAAAATAAAAATAAAATAAGGACAATAATTATACCTTCTTCAGAGAGCCGTGGGATGAAATGAAAGGTTGCTTAGGCAACGGCTTGGGAACAGCACACAGTGGTGCTGCAGAAATCTTCTTCCCTTTCACTCCCTCTGGGCTCCTGCGGGACCCGCTGCATCTACGTCATTACTCATAGGGACTCTTTTGGGGGCAGGGGCCACGTGGGTGTTGTCTTTAAAGACCCCATTGATTCTAGCTCAGTGCCTATTTAGGTGATTAGTAAGCATTAAATTAATTTAAAACCGGATCAATCTGGCTCATAAAAGGCGAGGCATCATGTTTTGTGGGGGAAGACATGGGTGAGTAACCCAGTTCTGTCACCTAATTGAGGTGTGGCCTCAGGCAAGCCATTTAAACCTCTCAGATCCTCAGGTTTCGTATTTGTTGAATGTGGGTGGCTGCTGCTACCTTGCAGGGTGGTTGCGAGAGAAAAAATGAGAGCAGTGCCTGAGCCGCTGCAGGTGACAGAGTAATAGAGTGTTATAAGGACATTTGTTTTCCTTTCACACACGATTCTTTGGGGGGAAATACTCAGTGTCCTTGTGGCGATCACTCTCCGCTTCGCCATAGTGAGAGCTCACAGTCAGTTACCAAGGGCTAGAGGGACGATAAAAACTAAGGTCTGTGCCAGTGTTGTAAGAGTTACTCCTTTCCTAAATTTGGAAAGTTTGGAGCTGCATAGAGCAACTTTCTGTCAAAGTGACTTGAGTGAGTCATCTCTGTGGCAAGCTCTGGAGAGAGCCTCACGTGACCATTTGTTTAACAATGGGCTCCCCATCACTCCACACGCCTGTCCTCCTAAAATACAGTCAGCAGCTGAGCAGAGGGATGTCAGTCACTTTGTGATCTGTTTGGGGCCGCTCAGCATCTTCTTTGCAGAGAACGGCAACATCCAGTTCTCTGGGACCTCATTTGATATTCCAGAATCTTCCATCTGGCTGTCCCCTGGGGCGAAGCATACAGTGTCCTCTCTGACCTCATCCCACGTCCCCGTCTCCAAGATCGTATCCTGAGTCGATCTGAATATTAAAAACAGAGAGAGCATATGTATGTACTCTCTGGACTACTTTGATCCCAATTTTTTAATCTTTATTAATTTTACTTCCTAGCTTATTTTTTATTTACTTATTTTTTTCTTTTCTACTTTCCCAAAATGAATACACAATTTGTTTAGTTTTTTTTTTTTTTGTTGTTGTTGTTGTTAATATAAAAGCTCTGGAGTTTTTGTGGTGATCCATCTTTTGGTATAAAATGCTTTTCTATTCATTGCTTCAAACGTAGTTTGTAATTTTAGTTTTAATACACTTTATTACTCAAATGTCAGGACAGGGTTTCTTTATATCAATAAGATTCTTTAGTCATCTTTTTAAATAATCTTATTTATTATTAGTTCCCATGACCTATAAAGTATCTAACGATAAAAAATTCTTTGGTTCTAAGTAAAATTATCTGTTTGTGGACAACATGATGTTTTATGTGGGAAACCCTGGAGATTCCGCACACACACGCAAATTGCTAGAACTAGTGAAAGAATTCAGTAAAGTGGCAAGATACAAAATCAACACACAAAATTCGTTTGCATTTCTCTGTCCTAACAACGTGCAACCCAAAAGAAAATTAAGGAAAACTTGCATTTACAATAGCATCAAACACATATATTTTACGATACAAACACATCTGTGAAGTTAAATTTTTGATTACATTTTCAGTTCTCCATATTATTTATTCTCTGCTAAATCTGCTGTGTTCTGAAGGAAATGCTTAGTATCGATTATGAAATTACATCTCAGTCTTTAAGTTCATCTTATTATATTTTTCTTTAACTATTTAGCTGCTGTAATTTCGTGCGTATGGGTTCAGGCTGCATCGTCTTCAAAATTGAACTTCTATAGCAACACCAGGTCATTCTTCTCCCTTTTCACCTTTTTTTATTAAGAAATGCTGCATAACCTGCATTGACGAGGAGTGTGGCGTGTGGGGGAAGTGAGCTCCTTCAAAGCACATTTACTACAGATAGTAATAAAATGACATATTTGCAAAATCGGGGACAGAAGTAGGGACAGGACCCCGTGGAGAATGAGAAGAGTTCCTGAGAACCCTGCGCTGTGTCCCTTGGGAGTGGCCGAGAGCTTGTTTCCAGCTGAATAACAGGGACTGAAATGAGGCTGGACCGGGCTTGTCACACACACCCCGCTGGACTTGGGGTCCAGCGGTCCATGCTTGTGGTGGTGACAGTGTCAGGGGAAGTTCTGTGTGCAGACAGGACGTGTAGCAATCAGAGCCCCGTACCCTGCAATGGGGAAAACCATGATGATAAAGACAGCCGTCTATCTGAGCTTTATGTGAAGAGAACCAACAAATACCCTTGAAAATCCACCACTTCAAGCTGTCCCTCATGCAGCAGTGGTCCCAAGTACCCTAAGCTCAAATTTTTTCTTATAAGTGGTTCTCTGGTGCAACTTGAAGAATGAAACACAAACCTTCTCTAAAGGAAACATCTTCACATTAGGCCTCAAAGAATTTCCACAGCAAACTTCCAAGGCACACGAGCTCACTGCTTTTAAAAATTACAAAATCAAGCAAGAATCAGCAGCAATAAAAACCATAGAATCTGATGACAATTTCTGCAGATTTTAAAATTCTTGTATATAACATTTAAAAATAGTATATACTTAATGTACTTTTAAAAATTAATAGAACAAGGTTGAGGACTGGCACTGCGTGCCACTCACTGTCAGCCTGCAGCAGTCGGGGCAGTGTGGTATCGCGAAAGGAGAGACAGTGGATCAAGGGAACAGAGTCGGAAGCCCAGAAACAGACCCAGGCACACACGGTCACTGAGCTTTGACCAGGCAGCAAAGGCAGTGCAGTGGGGAAAGACAGTCTGAATGTCTGAATGTCCACAGGCAAAAAAGAATCTGGACACAGACCTTAAACCCTTCACAGAAATTAACTCACAAAGAATCAAAGACCTAAACGCAAAGCATAAAACTATAACGCTAGAAGATAATGCATGAACAAAAACCTCGATGACCTGGGGTTTGGTGATGAGTTTTTAGATACAACAGCAAACCATGATCCATGAAAGAAAAGACAGACAAGTTAACTTCATTAAAGTGAAAACTTAGGTTCTATGAAATGCACTGTTAACAGAGAGAAAAGATAAGCCACATCCTGGAAGGAAATCTTTGCAAAACACATGTATGATTTAAAAAATGGCATCTAAAACATATAAAGAACTCTTAAACTCAACAGTAAGAAAACAAACACCTGATTACAAAACGGTCAAAGGACCTGAACACACCTCACCAAGGAAGACACACAGGTGGCAAATGAGAAGTGAGGAGATGCTCCACGTCACCTGTCATCAGGGAAACGCAAATTAAAGCAATAATGAGATAACGCCGCACATCTACTACAGAGGCTGAACTCCAAAACACCGACAGCACCAAATGCTGGCGAGGAGGTGGCACACGGTCACTCCTTGCTGGTGGGGATGCAAAATGGTGCAGCCACTTTGCAGACAATTTGGCAGCTTCTTACAAAACTAAAAATATTTTTGCCATACAACCTAGCAATCACTCTCCTAGGTATTCTCCCGAAAGTGTTGAAAGCTTATGACAGGGATGTTTGCGTGTTCACGGATGTGCACATGGATGTTTATGGCAGCTTTGTGTGCAATTACCAAAGCTTGGACACAACCTTCAGTAGGTGAATGGATAAGTAATCTGTGGCACATCCAGACAGTGGAATATTGTTCATTGATAAAAATAAATGGGCCATTAAACCGTGAAAAGAAACGGAGGAACAGTACATCCATACTGCTAAGTGAAGTAATTCAGTCTAGTAAAGGTTACATACTGTATCATTCTAAGTGCATGAAATTCTGGAAAAGGCAAAGCAATGCAGACAGTAAAGAGATCCGTGGTGGTCCGGGGCTCAGGGGAGAGGGAGGACGAACAGGTGGAGCACAGAGGATCTTTAGGACAGTGACCGCCCTGTAGGATCCTGCGAAGGTGGGTCCATGTCGTTACACATCTGTCCAAATTCGCTGAATGTACACCACCGGGGTGAACCCTGATGTTAACTATGGACATTGGATAATAATAATGTGTGAATATTGTCTCATCAATTGAAACAAATGTAACACACAATCACAAGATGGTGACAGTGGGGGACATGGTGTAGGGAGAGAAAGTATGTAGGAACCCTGTACTTTCTACTCAAATTTTTTTTTTTTGGCAGATCTAAAACTGAAATAGAATACAGTCTATTATTTTTTTTAAATATGAAAGATATCATCAAAGGGGATGGAAAAATAAGAAGATGCCCAAAATAACAGATATATTTGAAAAGGTAGTAAAATATTACATTAAAAATTATGCAATACTTAAAAATTCAGCAGATACATTAAAGAGCCCATTAGACCCTACTGGAGAGAGAATCAGTGAATTGGAATATAAAATTGAAGAAATCACCCAGACTATAGCTCAGAGATGCAAAGATGGGGGATATATAAGATGTTAATTGATGCAGAGGGTACAGAGTAACTATTTCTGATTAGTGTTCTGATTATAGGTAAAAGGTGTATCAAGTGATAAGGAGTAGTTATTTTTCAAAATAAATGAAAATCAAAAATCCTCAAATTCAGGAGGCCCAATACATCTCTAGTGGGGTAAACACAAAGAAACCTACCCCTCGGCATACCCACAGTGACGCAATACTGTATCGAAGACAGACAGAGAGAAATCAGATATCTTCAATGTGCTAAGAAAAAATAACTGTCAACCTAGAATTTTCTAACCAGTAAAACTGTCATCATGTAAAAAGGATAAAATCAAGACATTTATCATCCAAATGTAAACGTAAGAGAGTTTACTACTGACAATACCTCGCAAAGGAAACTCCTTAGGGGCTCTTCAGGAAGACTGAAGGCTTGTCTCAAAAATGGGGAAGAGGAAAGAGTTAAAAATATGGTGACTATGTGGGCACATCTAAATATTCTTCGGTGATATGAAATGATAAATGTTTAATTTGGGCGATTATGAAACGTGATAGAAATAAAATTTAAATAAACAATAGCAAATAAATTCTAAAATCTTTATATTGTTCAAAAAAGTAAAATAACTTTATACTTTGGAAAGTTAAATATGCATGGTAACTTTTCTAGAATTACTCCTAAAAGAAAAGAAATAGAGTGCATAACTTCCAAATTACAAATTAAAATTACAAAAAAATTATAAAAAAAACATTTAAAAAGGAATTAAGAAAGCAACAACTGAAAATTATGCAAAAAAGAAACAAAAAGTAACGAAACAAGTTAAAAGTTAGATGCAAATTTAAATATTACTAGTTCTCACAATAGATAGAAATGGAATAAATATTTCAATGTAATTTTTTTATTAAAAGATAACCTTTAAAGTAACCAAACAAAATACCTAGAAATAACTCTAAAAAAATATAGGCAAACTTTGTGGAGAAAACAGCCAAGCTTTATTGAAAGGCATTAACAAACAGCTAAATAAATGAGGAGGTGTGTCTTGCTCATAGAGAGGGACACTGATGAAGAAGAAAGATATCAATTTTCCCCAAATTCATCTGAATTTGCAATGCTAACTCAGTCATGACGCCAACTCTAAAATCTATATGAAAGGAAGGATCACGGGCAACCGAGTCACCTAACAACAAGCCCACAAAGTGGTCCTAGGTATTTTAAAGATGTTGTATAAGTCTCTGTAAACAGAGATTGGAGAGGATTTTCCGTATGTGACAGGTATCTCGACCTACCACGAAACGGTCCTGATGGGGCATCGTGGTGCAGGCCCAGCGGTGAGCAGAGCCGTGGGACGGAGCATAAAAAGCCAGAAGCAGTTTACGGCACATGTGCTCACGTGAGCTCAGAGATATCGTCCCAATGTTGGGCATGAGACGAAAGGACAACCGTGTGTCTCATCAAGCCACGCTACCCAGCGTGTTCAAAATGTGCCTCCTGACCAGCGGCAGCAGCCTCAGCTGGACACTTGCAAGGAATGCAGACTCCAGGGCCCCACTCCCGCAGGGAAACTCCGAGTGCCTGCTCAAGTTTGAGAACCACTGGCTTAGACGGTCATCTAGCAAACTGCTCTCACAGGAGTCTCTTGGGGGGACGTAGCTTTGTTTGACTTACTGTGTCCTGATGCTCTATAAAGTGGGATGTGTACTTGCAGAACGTTCGTACAATGCAAATGAGTTTATTTAGAAGTAATTTAAATGATTTCTGTCCAGAACAGAGGATAACCCCAATGATTAAGATTTTATTGCCCTCTAAGATGTTAACCAGTTTTGCATCTGACCTCACCGCCTTACACTATTATTTAGACTTAACTGACTGAGGACGCCATGACTCCGGCATCGGCCCGGGAACCGGCTGTGTCATCTTGCCGGTTCCCTCATTAAAGATTTACTGCGTCTCTGACAAATGCTGACTCTGGATCTGCAGAAAAACTGCTTCTACCTTTTGCAACAGCAGTCACAGGAGAACGGGAGAATCACAAAGGAGTGAGGCAGAAATGGGCTATTTAATAACTGGTGCTGGAGAATTGGCTGTCCGTGGGGGGGATGAAATTTTACCCCAGACGTCTTCATACATGAACACCGTGTGACTGTATCGAGAGCGTCAGTATGGATCACAGAACTTTAAGCCTTTGCAATAACCACACCAAGTTTAGGGAGGAAAAATGTATTAAAGTAGGCACAGAAAGCAAACCTCAAAGAAACCAAACCAGGAAAACCAAACAAGAAATTCAACTACATCACATTAAGGATTCCTCCCTTACACAAGAGAAACATTGAAAAGACAAGGTATAAACTGGAGGTGCAGATTTGCAACACATTTAACTAACAAAGGATTAATCATCAAAATATATTAAAAAAACTTCTCCAAATCAGTAATAAAAAGGCAAACAACCTAATAGGTTCACAGCAGAGGAAAAAATATGGCAAATAAACACAGGCACAGATGCTTGAGCTCATTAGTAATCTGAGAAATGCAAATTAAAACAATAATGAGATGCCATTTGCACCCACCAGATTGGCAAAAGTTACAAAGTCTGACAACACTACTTGTTGGTGAGGATGGATCCTCCAGGAGGCTCGGGTTTTGCCAGGAAGGCGTCAGTGGGAACACTCACCTGGGGAAGGGTTTTCATGCCCTCAAGCCTTTTGCTCATGATCCTGAAACTTCTTTTCTGGCCTTATATTCTAGAGAGATCTTTGCGCAGGGACATCAATCGACATGCACAGGGATGTCATAGTAGTATTGCTTGACTTGTAGCAAACCAGAAAAAACTGAACCGTTGACCACGGGAGACTAGATGGAGACATGGGGACGTGTTCACGCATGGGCCGGCAGGGCAGATGGGCAGCCGCTTTGAGTTCCAGCGCCCGGCTCTGAACGTGGACCTCTGTGGATGGACTGCAATGAGGGAATCACCTGGAAGCAAAAGGACCTTGGGAAGGTCGCCTTTCTCAGACACTGTGGGGCAACTTTACGAAATACATTTTGGAAGTCACTTACTATCAAGTTAAATACACTTCTATGAAAAAAAGTATTCCTTCTTACTTTTCCTTCTTGGTTCTTTCAATTTCGTTATTTAGCTCCGGAAAGGGGTTAATTATGCCCAGCTAGCTATCACATGTTTGAACACCTTAATATGTACACTGAAAAATAAGGAACTCAAACGTCAAATGAATAAAATCCCGTGTTCGGAATTTTGGTGGCGATTTTCCCATGTTCAGTTATTGGCCAGTCTGCGTATCTGATGTATTTATGATGTTATTACGGTCTAAGTAGCGTCTTGATGTGATGAAAGGGGCCGTGGGAATAAAACACCTCATGTGTGCATGAAAACTTTGAAAGAATAATAAGAAATAATAAGAAAGACAGCCGGGACCTTCTCTCTCACAAATGACAAGCCCCTTGCAGGAACCCGCAATCACCTGCCAGGCAAGCTCGTGCCCGTCTGCCAGGTGGGCATTTCTTTCAGTCTCTGTGCCATCTGCATTTTATACTCACAAGACTCACCTTCCTCCAACATGCTCTGCTTCCTCCCAGCTTGCGAGGTTTGCCGGGATTCCACTGCCTGCAATTAACCGGCTCTGCGTGACAATTTTAAGCAAGTTTTTGCGAAAGCACATGCACAGAAAATATTTACAAAATCACTTTGGGGGTGTGTTGCTGCTTTGAAAAGATGATCTGTGATGTTTAAAAGAATATTCTTTTTCACACTGTATCCAAAAATCCCACTTTAACTTGAAAAGAAATTTATTGAGAGGGAAAATACATTTTTCAGTAAAAGACAAACAAAAATGCTTTGGTGCACAAATCACTGAGATTAGAATACGGACAAGGACCTGCATGTTTGTGAATCAGACATCCCCTTTCTGTCTCCTCCCCTCCTAGTGTCACTTGGCTTCCGCTGGCTGACTTCTCTCAGGGAGAGGAGACGGCTTCCCTGAAATAATGAAACACATGGATGGAAAATAACCCAAAGATGGGGAAGCTGAAAATGCAAGATTGATAAAGTAATTTTAATTTGGTTCTACATATGTTAAGGTAGTTAGGGTGACTTTTGTGAAGGAGTCCAACTGTGTCAAGACAGATGTGCGGGAACTGATTAAACGCGCGCACGCGCCCCGCCGCTCCCGGCGCGCGCTCTGCACATGGCGGGCCGCGCGCATTTCAGACACTGCCGTGGCTGCAAACGGGGGCGCGCAGGCCAAGTTCTCAGGTCGGCGCGCGCTTCACCGGGCGCTGCAAAGCCACCTGGCGTCGCCCGTCAGGTGCACGCACCGACCACAGGGAGACCCAGGGACTGACCCGTGCTCTTGGTGCACGCGTGCCAGGGCTCAGCCAGCGACGGGGGCGGACAGCAGGGAGCACCGGCTGTCAGAGAGCCCACAGCCCACAAGCGTTCTCAGCCTCCGAAGCGTGCTCCTCCCAGCGCAGCTCGAGCCTGCTTCCCCGTAACATCACAGATAAACCAGGCCCCCGCTGCCACATTGATCCTCGCCGGGTCGGGCCCTAAGATGCCCAGACGGCCCAGACGGCACGCACTCCGGCTGACGTGGCCCTGGGGACAGTCTGGGCCGGCGAGGACGCGCACCGTGCCACCTGGTGTCCAGGGAGACGTCCGGGATCGATGGTGGCTGCAGCAGTGGGGAGGCTCCCTGTATCTCACGGCCAAGGAGGCAAACAGCAGACAGCTGCTCCAGCCAGACCGGCTTCTCCATGGGACGCGGGGGCTGTGCGAGCAGCGGGGGCCGCTCTGAAGTCGGGGAGCAGAGGGGCGGGGGCGTCGTGAGGAAGCGTTCACTGCGCTTCCCATGCGCTTCTCTCCAGAGGTCAGAGATTCCAGATTCGGAAGCAAAGGGGTATAGTCACGTGGCCTCTGCCATCTCCGCTTCAGGCACCTGCTACTTAGAAACGCGAGCTGCGATTTTTAAAGGCGTTTGGCTTTTCTGCTGCAAAAGAGGGATGCAGTTTTACACAAATCTCCAGTGATCCTCACTATCCATGTCGACTCAAACTACTTCATGCACTTTCGCTTGAAATAGTTTCTCTCTCCGTTAGATGAGGCACCCAACATCCCCCGCAGGAGTCCCGGGCTTCGCTGGGAGGGGACCCCACGGTCTTAGAGCGCGGCCCAGACCGAGGGAGCCTGGTCTCTGCGTCCGGAGTTGTTGGTGAGGCCGCGTTCTCGCGGGTGTCCGTCGTCCCCGCAGCGCAGGGACTGAGGCTCCAGGGCCTGGCGCTCAGACGGAGCTGCGGGGTACATGGCGCACCGGATCCCGGCCGCGGGGCCAACAGCGAGCCGAGCGGGACTCGCGCCCACGCCAAACGTCCACGGACGTGACCAGCGAGAGCCCCTGGCAAAACACACAGCGGGTTATCACAGTTTCCGCCAGCTCAAGCACGACTGGCCACCCTTGTGTTTTGGACAAATACAAGCGCAATTACAGCGGGGACTTGGAGGGTTGGAAAGCTGCTTCACCCAATCAGTCAGAAAACACCAGCTCGCGGGTGAGTTTGTTTCTGCGTCGCCTCTGTTCAGAGCGGTTCCGTCTAACTCACCGGTTGGTGATTCTTGCCTTTTCTGCGGCTGCCAATCTGATGCTCCTCAGTCTCCGATCGCGTGTTGAACACACACCTTCCCCATGTCCTCCCACGCACCCGGGGCCTGCCTGGACTCGTGGCTTCCCGTGCTGTTGGCAGGACACGCGTGTTCATCTCCCTTGGATGTGTGCGTTTCCTTAGAGTGGAATTGCTGGGACGTGGGGTCTATGTCTGACTCTAAGCAGGTCACCAGGTGGCTGTCCCATTTCACATCCCATGACACGCACAAGTTCTGGTTGTCCCTGGTGGCATAGAGCCCGCAGACGGGACGCCTTAAACAGCAACGTGTGTTTTATCACGGACTCGGAGGCTGGGCGTCCAGGAAGAAGGTGGCAGCCGGTGGGTTTCTCCTGAGATCTCTGCTGGGCTTGTGGACGCGCCTTCCCGCCCTGCGGTCACCCGGCCTCTGTGTCTCTCGCAAGGGCAGCGGTCACACTGGATTGGGCTGCGTGGAGGACTTCCCGCTCCTGAGCTCACTCCCCCAAGGCCCAACTCCAAACACGGCCGCATTCCCAGGTCCTGGGGTTAGGGCTCCAGCACATGGATTTGGGGAACGTGACTGAGCCCGTAACACACATCCTCGCCAAAAGCAGATACATCAGGTTTTCTTTTGTTGTTGTTTCTTGTTGTGTTTTCCCTTTCAACTGGGTGTGAAATGGTGTCTCAGCTGAGATTTCCTGTGGACTGTTAAGGTGAGCGTGTTCCATGAGCTTAGCTGACATTCTTCTACCTCCTTTTGTGACGTGTCTTTTTTGCCCATTTTTATAAATCAGGTCTTCCTGTTTAACTTAGCAGTTTGTATATACCCTCAATAAAGTACACTGAATAAAATATTTGTTTTGTCAATATTTCTTCCAGTCTGTGGCTTGCTTATTTTCTTACAATGTCTTTGATTAAATTTATTATTTTCTTTTTTTTTTCTTTTTATACTTAGTGCTTGTTTTCTTTTCAGAAACATGTGCCCATCTCAAGTTTGGGAATGTTTAAGGCTCTACCTTTTAGGTTTGGGCCTAGGACAGATTAATTTCGTACGTGAAGTGACGTGAGGACTTGAGCCTATTTTTTAGGTCTGTTTACAATCCCAACACACTGTCCTTTTCCCTGTGAATTATCTTGGCACCCGGACTGAGGGCAACTGACCGTCACAGTTGTCATTTACTCTGCGAATCTTTTACCTGAGATCCCAAAAATTACGCTGTCTTGGCTGACGACGGAGGTGTCTTCCGGTGAGTCTCGAACTCGGCCAGCGTGAGGTCCCCGCCTGCCTCTCCCTTGTTGGCTCTTGCACTGAGCCAGTGTAGACGGTCACACTGAAAGGACAGGGAAGGAAACCTATCTGCTCCTCTCATTTGATGACAAAGATCGATCAATAAAGTTCAACACCTGTTCATGACAAACTCAGACACCAGGGAGAGAAAGGCGCTTCTCTAAGCTGACAAGTGACCTCTCTACAAAAAAGCTGTAGCTAGAATCACAGTCAATGGTGAAACATTGGATACCTTCACTCCGAGGTCCGGAAGAAAGATTGTAATAGTCACCATTGCCCTTTCAACATGTTAGTAGATATCCTAGCAGCTTAATAAGGAAAGAGAAAGGAAAAGAAAGACGTTAAAATTGGAAAAAGAAGAAATAAAACCATCTTTATTCTTAAGGATCATAACTGTGTACTTTGAAAATCCAAAGAATCCTGCAAAAAACACTTAGAAATGACAAATAAGTGAAATAAAAGTTTTTTGAAAATAAGATCAGTATCCAAAATTCAATTAAATGTCTCTAGACTACCAACATTTGAGCAGAGAAATAAAATTAAAGACAATATTATGTATAGTGTAATTCTTAAAAACAAAATGCTCAGAGTAACTCTTAACGAAAGTTTTGAAAAAGATCTATGTTGAAAACTCCAAAACATTATTGAGAAAAACAAAAAAGATGTAAAAAATAGAGGATATTCCATGTTCATGGATGTTAATAAGTAACATTTGAAGATGTCAGTTTTTCTTACAAGTGGACCATACATTAAATGCAATTCCAGTCAATATCTCAGTTCTTTCTTTGTGAAAATTGACAAACTGATTCTAGCTTTATAGGCAAACAAGGCAATATAGCATTACTTAGGCAATACTGACAAAGAAAAACAGAACCTAAGTAATGACTCTATCAGATTGCATAAATGCATACAATTTATGGTAGTTAAGGCAGCATGGTATTGGCCTAGGAGAAAAAACAGACAGACAGGATAAGAACGGCCTCTGGAACACCTAGGTGATGGCAGGGGCAGGTTTACACAAAGGCTCACTTGTAACTCGGTGGCGAAAGGATTTTTTTTAAATTTGATAATTGTAGCTTGAGCAACCAGACATTCGTATGGGAAAATAATCAACCCTGATCACTTCCTCACACATACAAAGATGATCTGAGATAGGTAATAGAGCTAAATGGGAAAGACAGGAAAATTTTAATGTACTAAACTGTACCTCCATATAAATATCTAAAATAAAAATGACAAAAAAACCCACCGTCATGTAATGTTATTTAACTATTTACCCCAATTTTTTCCTATTTTTTGCTTTCTTTTAGCATTTAACTCTAGTTTATCTTTATATATTTTGAATTTTGTACAAGTTCTTTCTGATTTTTCTCTAAATATTAATCAATTGTTCCAGTTATGTATTTGGGAATATTTTCTACTCTGTGGATTTACAATGAATTATCATCCAACATGTATTGAGTTCTTCTCATGTGCGAGGTACTAGAGTATATGTTAGAGCTAAATTTTGAAGTAGACAGATTTATAGAGATAAATAGAGATAATAGAGATATATTTCCTATCCTTACAGATATTAATCTCTAAAGAATTTCATTAAATCCCGCTAAATGGTAAGAAACTATATGGACAAGTGAAAATCCACGTGATAGGAATAATAATAGAGGAATGACAGGAGGTTATGATGGATTTTAGAAATGGCATCAACCCAAACCTTGGGATTAAAAACCACCAAAAAACCTTCCCACAGGAAAGGACTTCTGAAGTGAGACCTGGAGGTTGTGAATCTGTTTAGTTTACAGGTGAAGACAATGAAAGATGGGGTGTCCAAAAGAGGAAGGTGCCACGTCCCATCCAAGGCAGAGCTATCAAGGAAGCAGTCCGTCCTGATTGCAGGCCATGAGGAGGTGTGTTATTTGTAGAGAATTCAGAACTAATAACAAAACTTTTATTATCTCTATGTGCCTACAATTTTATGCAATTTCCTTCTTGCATAAAACCACTTGTAGGTCTAAATTCTAAACAATTGCAATAGTAACTATTGAGTTTAAATAATACGTATGTGAAGTGCAAATGAGCACATTTTATTTCTGCTATTTTAATAAGCATTGTTGTCAATGCGGAAGTTAATCTGGAGAACTCCCAGTTATACAGTCCACTTCTGACAGGGTCAGCTACACAGTTTCATCTCAGGAGTAAATTCAGAACCAGTTGAGTTCACCTGGGACACAGTTCTCTGTCTTTTAGTTGGTGTATTTAGTCCATGTACATTTAACATAGTAGTTTGACTTAGATTTATTATAATGGTATCTGTTTTCTATTAGTGCCTTCTGTCTTTGTGTTTCTTTGTTTTATTTTTCTTGACCTTTTTGGCAGGAATATAATTGCATATTTTCTGGTAAACTATTTTATTATTTTGAATTTTTAGCTGTATGTCTTTACTTTCTACTTATTTCTCTATAGATTATAATATGCATGTTTTACTTCTAACTATCTAGACTTATTATTATATTGCTTCATGTAAGATATAAAACTTTGTCCTTTGTTCTTTTGTTGTTATATAACAATCCTATAATATAGCATTATAATTTTGTTTTAAAGAGTCATGTGACTTTTAAAAAATCAAGAAAATAAAAGGAAAAGTAAGATATTTACCATTCTTGTTCCATTTATTTCTTCTCATAGATCTGGTGTGATTTCCCTTTGACCTAAAGAATTTATGTTAGTATTTCTTGTAAGGCAGGTGTCCAGGCCATGAATTCTTTCAATTTTCTTTCACCTGAAAAAGTTATGTTTTGAAGGACATTTTGATAGATGCAGAATTCTGATTTAAGAATTTTCTGAGTTTTTTTTTAGACTTTCAGCACTTAAATTCCTCCAACTTATCTTGTTGCTTCCATTTTTTTCTGAAAACCAGTTTCTTTTTGTATTTTTGCTTATTTTGCTTTTCAGATTTTTGATTTATCTTTGGTTCTCAGCAGTTTAAATATGATATGCCAAGACGGAGGGTTTTGTGTATTTGCATTTTTTCTTGATTGGGTTTTACTGGTTTTCTGATCAGTGGATTGATTTCCCTTCAAAATTACAGCCATCATCTTTTCAAATATTTCTTCTGCGCTATTCACTGTCTTCTTCTGGATCTTCAAATATGTCTGCGCTAAAGTGCTGTTTTCTGACAAATCGCAAACTTGCAATCCTGCAGAGTCTTGTCACTGCCGTTGTCTTTGCCATTATCACTGTTATTTTCTTCTTTGGATAATTCACACTGCCTTGCCTCTAAGCTTCAAGTTTCTTTCTTTCTTTCTTTCTTTCTTTTTTTAAGTTGACCAGGAAGATAGTAGTTTTAATCTCCCTGGCCAACTTCCCTATCTTTTCACACACGTTCAACTTTTTCACTCTGTCGTAGTAATTTTAAAGCCCATAACTTATAGTACTGTACCTGGACTTAGTCTCCTAAGACTGTTTTCTCTCCTGACCATGGGTGACATGTTCGTGCCTTTCCGTGTGTTTTTTAATTTCCCACTGTGTCCCAGACATTGTATGTAAAACAACGGAAGAGACCAAGACAAATAGTATTTACCCAGGAAGCGGCGTGTCCTTCCCCTGCCGAGTTGTTCGTGGGAGGCCCTCCGTGCACCCCACCTGCAGTGGAGCTGGGCAGGCTTCTCGACCCTGGCTCCGGAAGACTTGGAGGAGCCGCGGTGTCCCTTCTGCGGGCCTCGAGATACGGCGCTGCAGGGCTGTCCGTGTTTCCGAGGTTTTCCCGGTGCAGTCACACCTTTCTGCAGCGCACAGGACGCGTTCTGCTCCGGGGCTGGGCGTGGGGGTGCGGTTTGGGCGTCCACTTCAGCGCACCTGCTTCTGGCTCCCCCCTGTGCCGAGTTCCCTGCTCCCCTCCCTCAGCCTCTGGGCTGCAGGGAACTCAGGGTGACTCGGGACTCTGAACCTTCCTGCACACCTGCACGTGGCGAAGAAAAGTCCTTTAAAATCTCACCAGTTTATTCTTAATCCCACAAACAGTGGGGTTCTCCTCCCCCTGTGGCCACACAAGATGAGGAAGGACCTATGGCTCTTTCTTGCTGAGAAAGGACTTGTCAACTTAAGTTCACGTAGTTTTCTGTGCATCTTTAGCTTCTGGTGGGTGTTGAAAACTATGATTTTTTTATAGCTTGTCCAAACTTTTCTCACGGTTAGGGTGGAAGCAATAGTCTCCTGTTTCTATCGAGACCCTAACTGAAAGCAGAAATCCAGGTGTTTTCTTTTAAGTATCTTGTTGCAGCAGGGTCTGGTATAAAGGTACATGACCATGAAATTTATCATCCAAACAGGAACACTTTTAAGAGTAAAAGAAAATGATAAAAATAACCAAAAGCACATAATTAAAATGTGTATTGATTGATTAACAATTTGCTTTAATTTTATGGATAAACCTATAATGTAGTATAATTCAAAAACTTTTAAAACTAAAATTATTTTGAAACATATAAACTACATATATTTGTACACACTAAAGCAAATTGTTAAAAATTCTTCATGCTATTATTTCTACACTAAATAAGCTTGAATAAACATGAGCAGTATAATTACACATTCTGGGGACATGTCTGTGACTATAATTGATTTCCAAGGCCTGTCTGTACACCAGCCTTCATATTATTCTGAAAATGTTTTTAAAGTTTCTTATTACTTTGAATTTTTATACAATGGCTTTATATTATTCTTCAACATTGTATTTTATGATTAACAAATTGGAAATTTTTGACATTTTCAGTTGATTCTTTCTACAATCATTTTTTTTCTTTTTTTTTTTTTTTTAGCAAAGAGTCTATAACACTGAGAAAACTGACAGGCTCAGAGAAAATTCTGCTATATGGAAAATATTCTCAGCTTCTATCTTTCCCCCTCTATTCAGGAGGAAAATAAAAAAACATAAATATAACAAAATATAGTAAAATCTCCGAAATTAAAATTTTCTATGATTCCTATGCAAATTTTGCCAACTTTAGATGATGTAAAATTATACATCTTTTCAATTTCATTCATTCTTCATCCAAAATATAAATGAATCTAATTATAATAGAAAGCCCATCAGAAGTTATTTATTAAAAGATGAGGTATTCCAAATGCAATTATTAAACTTCAGAATTAAATCTGCTACACTCTTTGTGGTCTCGATTCATGCAATTTCTGCCCTGCTTAGTGGGGATATATTTCTATGTCTTCCTCTTTGCAAGTTATTAATTAATTTATTTTTTTTGGAAATGGGTGAGTTAGGAGCCAGGCAATAATGCGATTCCCAAAGACTTTAAAACATGGAGTTTTTGGCAAAGGTTTGATTAAATATCTCTGAATAACATTGTATAAAATACAATAAAAATTCAGAGGAATTATTCTTAAAATGTTTGATTTCATCCTAGGACATCTTGGTTGATGAACAAAAGAGTCTTTTACTGATAATCGCTGTCTGTGAGGTTGGAAGGTCCATACTATGATGCTGAAATGTTATTTTATATGCAACATTAGTTTCTTCACAAAAAATTATAGTTTACTCATTCTATGTAATATAAAATATTACTAAATTTTTACAGTCACAGCTTCTATTTCCATTAATAGAATATCACACTTACCTGGATGCAATTATGAATTATGCATGCATAATAACCAATTTTAGATGCATTAATGCTTCAAAGGTTTCATAATTTAGTAAGAATATTATTTTTACCATAGTGCTGTTCCATCAGAATTTGCATTTTTATTGTCACCACCAAGCAGATGATTTTATAATCGGTATTAAAATGTTGTCAAAATTGATAGCCTTCACAATAACCTCACAAATTTCACTTTCAATAGTATCAACCTAAGAAAATTTTGAATCAAAGAAGTGAATAAAAATATCGATCCATTGTTGAAGATAACAACTGTTTTTATATTTAAATCACGAATGGCACCGATATACAATTGACATTATTTAACCTGGCAATTTTTTTTTTTTGCTAATGAGCCAACAACTTTTGCTTCACTTTCATGTTTGCAACAAAAATGGAACTAAACTGCTTAAAATTCATTTGGAAGAAAATCATTTGACGTAAATGAAAAGCTATGCTTCAGAGAATGGTATATAAAGATCTCTTACGAAGCTACACAGGCTAAGCCATTATCTTTGGGCACAGACATCTTACTATGCGACAAACTTTTTTGAAAGACGGTCAAGACTTTTTAGTAGAGTTGTGTCTTCAAGTCTGAGTGAAGCTAATATCGCTATTGCCTCCGTAGGAGATGGCAAAGAATCTTAACTATTTTGTGCAAATTACATGTATCAAAGCATTTCTTGAAAAATGGAAAGCCAGTACTTAATTTTTAAATTGAAGGTGTGCTTTTAAAAATCCTTGATTCCAAGAGGATTATTGCAAAAGCCGAAGGCATTAATGACCAGTAATATTGCAGATAAACAGTTGCAGGTTTACGACGTACAGTGCACGACAAAGCCACGGTGGCCAGGAAGTTCATTCCACGCACGGCTCTGATCCCCTGCACGCGCACACCAGTCCTCCTTGCGTCCCCCACGGCCCCTGACTGCTGGGCTCGGCGGCTTTTGTGTCTCACAGGCTCCGGTACAACTGCAAGGAAGAAACCAAGCTGGGAGAGACAGTCACATCTCCCCTTAAAGAATGAGGGAGTTTGGATCCCTGACAGCTGGTGTTTAACTGTGCACCGATTTATCATGGAACACCCTGAATGCTGGATTTGAAGAAGGTGTTTGTTACACGGAATCTGGAACGGTTTGGCAAAGAGAGATAGGACTCATTTCTTAATTTTATATTTTCTTAGATTTAACCGCTTATCAAAATAGGATTTCTGTTTATTGTCTCTAACACTAGATAAAACTTCGGCAAAATCTGGCAGTAACTAGTGGGTGTGTACCAAACCCACCCCAGCTTAACAGCATTCTCACCTGTTCCCACGTTAATTCCTGTGTTATAACCTGCGTTAAAGCAACACTCAGCCGTGCGCACAGAACTGGCTATATGGATTTCTATGTAGCCAGCTGAGTACATACACAGGGAGTAGACAGGTCGCTGTTACAAGACTCGCTCTATTTCAATAAATTTAAATAACAAAATCACAGCAACACATTGAAACATGCATAGTCATTAAATAAATAATCCTTCCTTTCTACGTGCTAGCTGTCTTCAGGAAAAATCAGCTAAATATTCTTCACATCGTTAATCAGAAGTCTGAACTGATATACTCAGGGTCCCCTGCAGAATTAACACGATACGGTTCTGTGAAAAGAAAATTTGGGACGCCCATGTCGCTCACTCTTTATTTTTATAGTGATGATCACGTGATGCTGAAGACGGTGATGCTGTTTCCGAAAGCGAAAAACGATTGTTTCAAATCAAGGTCATTTGGCAAACAAAGTATTACAGCCTTTACAAAAATTTTAAATTTCTCACGATCAACAGTTTTCAAATGAAAGTCTCACCCCCACGACGACGTCATCTGGGAGTAGACGGAGCCGAGGCCTCGGCAAACAGAGCATTTCCACCGGCACCGAGAACTTTTCCACTGTTATCATTGTACTTTCGCATTTTTCCTCTGAAATTTCGAAATATTCATCTTCCAAAGACGGTTCTGATGCAGTTCTGGGGAAACTGGAGTACGCTCTCACCCTCCTTTTCTCTGACATCTTCTCTTGAGGAAAAGAGAAGCAATCCCGAGTTCTCCGTGGGGTTAACCAAGGTTGCGGATGTAGAGATTTCTTTCTCCTCCCCAGTAAGGGTCCAGTGCGAGGCACACTCGTTAAGCAGACTGGGCGAGAAGGTGACAATGGATGGAGCCGGGCAGGAAGGTCGGCGCAGGCCTTCGGCAGCGAGGGCGCGGGGCCTCTGGCTCCGAGGAACGGCCTCAGGCACCAGCTCGCCCCTGCCCTCCCTGCTCACGGCTCAGGTGTCCCCTCCCCAGTCCGGGGCCTGGCATCGTCACCGTTTCACCGCTGATGGGGAATCCTGACATACTTTCGCTGCGATCCCAAATAAAAGGAAGCTTTTTACATCACAGTCAACTGCACACTCCGACGCTCCCTCCCGCGGGCGATTAACATGCCGGCTGGTTAAGACTTTGTCCCCAAACCGATCTGGGTCTAGATCCCCCCTCTCCTATGCGCCGCGAGGCCCCATGTACTGTGGAGACAGCACCAGATTCTTGGGGAATAGATACAATAAAATAATCTCACACAAATGAATACTGACTGGCACATAATCAACTCTAAACCTATCCAGTCTACCTTCGAAACTGACTTGGATAAATCAGGTTTGAAGACAGCAAAATCCATCTGGTTCGCTGGGTAGATCTCAGAAAAGGAGTAATTATTTCAGCCTAAACAACCGACATCCCCCAAACAGCCTAAACAACCGAAACAACCCAATCAGTTCATTTTTATAGGTCTCTATGTCAGTAAAGTTTTATTTAGTTAAATTAAATTTTATCATTTATTTATATTTTAGTTTAACTTATTTAAAACTTCATGAAAGAATTGATCAAATAATTGCTTTATTGTTCCCTTTTACGTCCAGACGCAGCCATTCCGTCATTAAAGCGGTGAGTTTCTGTAGACGGCTACGTTCGCGACTTCCCACGCTCCCTATAAACAAGAGGAATTGTTCACGCACGCCCTCATTTCACTCAGACTTCAGATCCTTCCTGATCATGTGGAGAGAAATCTTAAAAGGCATCACGCACCATCCTTCCAAGTCTAGAATCCCGAAGTGTCATCTTTAATAACATCCTGCGAGCTGACATCTGAGAGTTCACGCTGACGCCGCTTAGCAGACGCGGCGTGTGTAATGAGTAGGCAAATAACTTGTTAGCTTGACAGACATATTTTACTTGCATTTTTTTCCCTTGAAGTTTTGATTAGCTGTCAACTGTTTCCCCCAAGGTAGTATGTTATCTGCCTCTTTATCATTTTTTGAAAATTTAGTAGGCTTATAAGCACACCATCGCATCCTGAGGAAACTGTCTCAAGCTAAAAAAAAGCAAGCGACCAACCAGAAGCCCAGTCCGATTGGAAAACTCTGTATGAATTAATGAATCTTTATTTTATCATTAACTTTATAAATTGTTAGAGAATCCCTTGAAAATATGATTAGTACTAGGAATCCCATTACTGAATACTTCCATTGCTTTCAGGACTTCTTCATGAACAAACACGTGTGGGACACTCTGGACCGTTCACATTTAGGGACATTTAGTTGGATTCAAAATTAACCTTTTGAACTTTGCATTTAAAAATTTTTCCAGACCTTTCATAGCATTTCATGTTGTGCTTAAAGTAAAACTGGAGCAATTATTTGATACAGTGTAAATTCAGACTTTATGATTGTTTGGAACATGTACTAGAAGACAGATCCGTAGACAGGTAGAGAGAAATTAATAGGGAGAGATGGATATTTGACTTAGTCAACCAAAGATGGTTTATTTACCAAAGCAATTTATGTGCATAAATATAATTTTCTGTGTTTGTGTGTATTGACTTTTTACTTTGCAGATTTAACATTTTAGCATTTTCTTCTGATTGCATCAGTGTAGAAACTTGAGATCTTTCCTGTGGATTGTATTGAACAGAGAAGAATGGATGGTTCAAGTGAGGGAAGCTTTGTTCCCTCATGGAAGTCATATTTTTTCCTGAATTACATTCAAATAAAAATGTACTGTTTATCTTCAGGAAATTAAATACGTCTTACAACAGACCTTCTTGACTTGTGGAGGAGAGAAATCAAGTCAGTCCCGGCTGTCAGCAGGCACGGGGGCCTGCCTCCAATACTCTTATTACCTCTTTGAGAAAATGGCCCTGTCCAATTTCTTAAATGGAGACAGTGCGTCGCATGGATTTTAGAAGTCATCTGGCGCAAGGCCGCCATTTAATAAATTAAGGGGATCTTCCTTGGGGCCTTCATAAGTCATTCAGGATCACACAGCTCGTCGGGGCAGGGCCAGGCCTCAAACCCAGTTCTTCCGACTCCTGGTTCTGTTCTTGCTGCGTGAGCCGCCCTCTGAGAAAACACGCAAGCAGAACCCTGACACGCCGCCTGGCCTCAGCCTGTCAGAACCCAACGCTCACCGGACGTCCGCTCAGCTCTGTCAGCACGCCCACTGCTCCGAAATTAAGACAGAGGGCCTCGGTGCAGAGATCCGCCCTGCCTCGTCCGACCACCTGAAATTGTCTCCGAATATCACCATCCTCGGCGGGGAGTAAATGCAACCTCTCTGAACTTCGCTTGCACACTTTCGCAAAGGTGTTTCCTTGACCGAATAACTCCTTTAAAAAGAAAAGCTCAAGCTATGTCCTGTCAGAAAAACTGGTAACTGGCATAAGCAGATAAACACCTTGGGCTTTCCCAGGCATTATTTTGCCCAAGACGAGGACTAATTCCCATGGGTGTTTATCATCTTCTCTGCCATAGTTGTTGATATTAGGGTCAGACGTAGGGAGTGACTCACCAAAGTTCCCCCAGTGAGGCTGAGACCGAAATCCAAGCTCCAGACGGACCCCCTTTTTCCCACCGTTCCATGAGGTACGCCACCAAGCCGGTGCGGTGCCCCGGGGAGAACCGGGAGCTATAAACTGCAGGGTAGCGCGAGACACCACGCCCTGCCTACAGGAACTGTCTCCACCGAGCGAGGTCAGATGCAGGCGCATGTTTTTCCTTTCCTGCTAATCAGCGCAGTGTGTCCTGCTTTCCGAAAAGTGCTCTGAAACTGGGAGAGGTCATTTCCATCTCAGTATGTGACAGTCTGTTGTCTTAGGCAGTTCTCACACACATAGAATGTTTTCTAGAAAGATCTGGCACTAAAAAAGGGAACGAAATAATGACATGGAAAGAAGTCACCTGTAATCTCCGTTGAAACGTGCCTTTCTATTGTTTCACATCCACGGTCTTGGAGGACAGGTGACCCACTGGAGAACGCACGTACCTTCTTCCCCAGTCTGCAAAAACACCCTCCTTCCGTCGACAAAGCTCTATCATGTCACAAGTTAGGGACGTGCAGGGCAGGAAGAAAAATAACCTTGGATTGAGAACATTTCCAAGTCTAATGCGACACATTCTTGACACTATACGTGGAACATAACGTAGAAATATGAATGCGTAGTGGCATGTTGTATCTGAGCTCTGGGTACACACGAGGGTGGGCCTTCGCTTGAACCGCCTGAAGCTGGGCTCGTTTGGCTTGCTTTAAGAAATCTGAGCAACTTAAGAAAATGAGACAATTTGGGGCTTGCTTTCCTAGTGAGCCATTTAACTGTTCGTGACCGACCCCCACGTGTTCACAGACTGGGGCGATGATGCCCTAATGGTGCTCCCGACCTCCAAGAGGGGGGTTTCGCTCCTCCCGAATGCTGCTGTCAGAGCTTGTGTCTCCAGGAATATAATTTGTAGCCATGCTTTGTCCTGCATATAATGAATTATTTTTGCTAAATGATAGATGTGGTTCATTTCTTGAGACAGTCTACTGTGGATCAACCACTTGGTGATTTAACTGATTTAGTTTTGGCTAAGTCCACTGGAACTGATGGGATTTGGGTGAAGGATGGTGTGGCCACTTCACCTAACTCTCGCCTAAATGCTACCCATATTTGACCCTAGTTTGCAAGCACCTTAGCACATTGCCTTTTCAAATTATTTTCTGTAAAGAGGAATGTTTTCTTTTTTTATTATGAATTGTACCAAAAAAATAAATAAATAAAGGAAAGATAAATACTCTTTATGCCCAAGAGTATGCAGTGAGGCAAAGACCCTGCACTCCCGGGGAACTCGGGCTCAAATTCATTCCCCACAAAATAGAAGGGCACCGAGATATGCAGATTATTCCAGACAATTTGCTCCATTTCTTCAACCAAACAGCACGCCCCTTCATTCCAGGGTGTGCACCCCTGTGCGGCGCGATGACCTGAAGCGGCGTCTGTCCTGGCCGCACGAGCATTTCCCCGCGAGCTCACCCACGTCGTGCTTTACTTGGCGACGGCACTGCCTCGGATGCCAAGCAGGGGTACAGTCTTGCTCCCATTTCATAGATGAGCTCACTGGTGCCCAGAGTGAGCAGCAATTAGCTGAGCCTTTCAAAGTTCTTCTGGAGAGCAGGCGGCAGCGTCGCTTAATCGGTTTGGACGGATTTCACTCGCATCCAGGAAGCAGCAGCACGGCAAGAAAGCGTCTCCTCTGAACGAATTAAGCAGAAGCATCCCCCACGGATCTGCTGCCACGCAGTACATTAGGAGTCCTCCTTCCCGAACAGTCCCACCTAAAATATGAGACACAGGGAGAGGCGATGCCTTGTTCCGCGCATACTTGCATATACCGAAGCCATAATCACGGCGGCAGCGAATGGGCTGTGGAAACACGCAGCCCTCGGAAACGGATTAAATGCACATACATTTTGTAATGAGTGACTGTAATGAAACTCAAATGAATTATAATAAAATATGGAGTTTTAAAAAAGAAAACTGCTCAATGCGTAATGTTGCTGGGAAAACATTTAACAGTTTTTCACTGCATGCTATTGTCAAAGTAAATAACTACCCAAGACAAACTTACAAAGTGGTTTTAACTCTAATGTGATGCAGAAAGTCAGTCATTTAATTTGTTAATTAGTATTATGCCAGAAACTATCTATTCAATATGAAGCAAATATGTTTACAATCTTATCTGCCATCTGTTTAATAGATGGAGAATACTTAGAGCTGGATTCTCAGAGAGGGTTGTTGAAAATTTGTTCCACAATTAGTGGAGCAGATTTTTTAATTCTGGAAGAATTTTGCATGTGCGGGGCGCACCTCCACTAGGAAGACAGTACATCACCGCGCTGCTACTCAAGATTAGAGATTGTCTGTAATGGGTTTCAGCAGATGCTTGCGAAATTTAAGGAGTGGGGGAAAAAATTTTTTTTAAAGATACCTATGAACACTTTGAAATATCTGTGTACAATATAACACTAGTCACAAAAAGCAGAACTGGTTTTGCACAAAACAATTTTAATCCCAAATTTATAGACAAAGTAAGGCTCCGTGCGCCCAGGACACACGCTATTTCTGTGATCAGCAATTTTTCAAGATTTCATGCGAGAAAGGCTCAATTACGCAGTGCGATGGCCATTAAAATGAATTCTCAAGGTGCTGCTAAGCTGCTGCCTACGAATGGATTTTAAATCATTATTTGGAAGAGATTTAAAAATGAAATTGGTGATAATCAAGTGTCTCAGTGGAAGTGCCACTTGCTTAATTCTGGGTGGTGAGCCGGGCACCCAGCACAGCCGCAGACCCTGCGTGAAGCCGGCCTGGCTGCAGCCTCCTCTCCGCCGTCTCTGTCTCCGCGCCGCAAAGCGTGTTCCACCTTAATCCCAATTAAGTCTGTTTACACTCCACAATGACTTCCTCCGACTCATGCTGTCTCATCCTTCCTCTTTCATTAAAGCTGTTCGGAGTTTTATAACTATTACCTTATTTCACGACATCAATTGTCGGTGAAGTGCGTCTTTTAAGAATGTGGCCAGATGCGCCCTCGGAATTAGTGACCAACCTGCTCATAACCTTCACATCGCCAGTCACTCATGTGCCAACAAAACTTTGTTTTCGCCAGTACTGTGAATCGTAAGCGTGCTGTTTTAACTCCTGCACACAAACCAATTGCAAATATCATCTGACGTTTACCCACAATTACCTCTCCTCCTCACGGTCACTCACTGCCACCCCTCAAATCTGTTCTCTCTCTCAGCTCAGCTGCTGGTTTCAAAGCAAAATATACTATCCATATCTCAAAGCTCACCGTCATGTTTTTTTTTTGTGTTTGTGTGTGTCCTCTGTAATTCTCTAAAGATACATAGTCCACACATAAAGGATGAAAAAAATCTTGGACAAAAGCTGACAATGGCCAAGCAAAGGAATTCATTGTTTTGCTAAACGGCCATTTGCTCTGCCCCTTCCTACACCGGCTCGTGGCCGTGGTCCTGCAGACCCGCTTCCCCGGGAAGAAGCTTCCTTACCATACCAGCCATTTGCAGGAGTGAAATCTAATGATGATTTATGTCATGAGGAGCTGTTCCAACAGTTAAATCTCTTTTCCTTCTGAACTTTTTTTGGCTCACCGTGTGGGGCTGACCCTACGGGCTGTGGTCTTTGGGGAGAACACTTCCTGGGGTTCTGAAAGGTCTGTGTGTCCACAGGGTTCAGGCTGGTGGGTTTCACTGTGTGCTCACAGGGCATCCCTGGGCTACAGAAGCTATGGCTGGGTTTGGGAATGGTCTTTTGACAAACTGTAGTTGTCTCCGTAAACATGCTTCTGCAGCTCTGGGCTCACTCCATAATGACCATTTAATTCTCAAAATGTCTGGAGCATGCATGGTGCATACACTGTTTGTGTAGACACGTACGGACAAATGCATGTTAAATCCTACAACTTAAGAGCGCCAGGATCCTATCTCTCCAGTCAGTGTGAAGATTTTTGCACAAACGCCTCCCTAACCCTGCCCCCCACGTCTCTGAGAAATATTGCATTTCTGGCTGACGAGGTTTGGCCGATCAGGCACCTGATTCCCCAGACCTGGACAGCACACAGAAAGTCCAGTGGAGACATTACAAGATTAAGCCCATTGTAGCATTCTAAAACTCAATTCATCTGTTCCTAATAGTGCTTCAATAGTATCCTAGTAACCTCTTCTGCGAAGCTTCATCTGGTCTGTATTTGCAAACACGACGACAAAAAGGCCTTGCATTCCGGGGGAAAAAAGGCTGTGTTAAATCTCCTCTCGGAGCTGCCGGGGAGAGGTGCGGGCGCCACTGTGGGCAAGTGTGTTTGCCAGTGTGCCATATGGGAGTCATGGCTGGGACTTTTTTTTTCTAGAATAATTAAATGTTGATGGCAGAGTTCAAATGGATCATTAAAATTCAAAAGTGTAAGAAACAGATTTTTTCTTATGTTGCTGAACGCTCCAGAGGGCTGAATAGCTGGCAGAAGTGAGGCAGGCTGCCGCCCTGTGATCAGCATGCGTCGGGATGGTGCTAATTTGATCATAATATAGTCATCTCTGAAGATTACAGCTATTCAATTAAATATTCTAATTAACCTGAAGTATTAGGCAAATGATACTAATTACAAATATTCTCCTGAGATTCACAGCAATGAAAATCCCACTTGCAGCTGATACTTCTAGCCAATGTTTCGTAACACAATGTCCTATATCATAGGCTTTCAGAATATTAAAATGCAGTTAATTTGCCTAAACCTCATTTGTTTAATGGCATTAGCATTTTGTTTGAAATTGTAATAAACGTACATCCCGCTTTCAAGTAAAATTTAAAATGAGTGTACTCTTGGGGTAACTTAAGATTCCTGTTTACAGACCTAGCACTTTACTCAGTAAGCGGAACAGTTTGAGCTTAACTTTCAGCCATTAAACATATTGAAATTGTTTAAAAATGCTAATAATTTGTCTTTTCAAATAAGAAAAAAAGGATATTTTGCAGTAAAATTTCATGATGCCGCCCATGTGACTGGACTCCCACTGTGAGGGCCCCGGTGCTTGAACTTCCCTTCCCGTCCCCGGGGGTCGGCGGCGTTCGGGAGGGTGGCTGGTGGCTTCGGAGGACCGTTTTCACGGGAAGAAGGCTGCGCCCTTCATTCCCCGGTGCCCCTTTCTCTACCCTCTCTACACTGTATTTACCCCCTAGGGTAGCTGGGCTTCTGCGTAGCCAGCCTCGCAGCCGTAATGAGACGGCTGTTATCTCGGGGGTGTCACCCGGCACCCCTCCGCCGGGCCTGTGTGCCCCCAAGTCTGCTGCGACCTCCCCAGCAGCCCGTCCGCACCCTCTTCGCATCCGGGGCAGCGCCTGCGCCTGCACGTCCTGCCCCCGCTGGAGACGGGAGACCAGGTCGGCGACTCTGCAAGTTCTGCGCAGGGTTCCCAGCGCTGGGAGTGCAGGCCTGTGCGTGTGCCCCTGTGTGTGGGCACGTGTGAGTGTGCGTGTGCGTGCTCGAGCATGTGTGCGTGTGTGCGCGTGTGCACGTGTGTGCATGTGCGCACGTGTGAGTGTGCATGCTTTCACATGTGTGTGTGCGTGTGTTCATGTGGGCGCCCGTGCTGGCATTTCCGAAGTGCCTTTCTGGGGAAGACTCCGCATGGGTGTCCTTGTCACCATGAGGTGGTCCAAGTGGGAACCGGAACAGAGGGGCTGGTCTCCAGGGAGATTTACACCCCGACCGTGGCGCAGCCAGGACGCAGGGGCAGCTGTGCAGCGAGGACCGCCCGTTTGTTAGGACGGCCTGGGACGAGCCCGAGTCGGCGTGTCCGAGTGGGAAGGATGGACACTGTGCTCGAGTGCTGGGCTACGTCGTGCGCACGCAGGTCTGGACTGAACATCCCTGTTGGCAGTGGAGGGACGCGCAAAGCGTCGCGCCGCGTAGCCAGGAGCGCAGGGGCGCAGGGTCTGCCCGTGTGTTTGCGCCCCAGGCGCACCCAAGGGGGAAGTGAGCAAGCGACACCATCTCCGTGTAGTCTGTGCCGGGACCGACACAATGCGCGCTCCATGGCCACGTCCCGGGGGAGGGCCCTGCGGAGCGGTTACCTTCACAAACGCGGGCGCAATAACACCTCCGCGGGCCGCACGCATCTCTCAGAAGCAGAGGAAGCGCGGGGAAGGCTCCGGTCTGTATAGTCAGCAGAATAGAACAGCAAACCCGCGGCGCAGCGGCCCGCCCCACGTGCACACTCACACGGCAGAGAACGCGGGAAGGGGCCGCGGTGGCGAGGGAGGGTTCCCGCGCGCAGTGACGCGGCCCCGGGGTCCGCAGCGGTGAGCTGTGCCCTCAGCCGCCTCGCTCTGCAGTGTCATCCTGGATGCGCAAAATCTTACCCTGGGAAAGGCTTGTGGCCTCCAGGGCAGTGTTCGCGGAAGCTGCACGTCGCGCACAGAAAGCCGGTGTCCGGGGCCCTGGGTCTCCACAGCCTTCGCTGCTGGGCCTCGGCGCCCTGATGTGCAGCCAGGTGGGTGCAGGAGAATGAAACGGGCCACTGCGCGAGCGGCCGGGAAAGGCCGTTGCAAGCGTGCAGACCTGTCTGAGCCGAGGGCGGTGCGCGAGGATGCACGGGAAGTGGCGGGAGCACACTGTGGAATATTCCTTGCCGGATGGAGTCGCTTGGCGGTGAACTGGACCTTCCAAAACACCTCCGCGTTCTCACTTAGTAGCTGGTAAGGATGGTGGATTCAATAAGCACGAGCAAAAACAACACATAGCATGTACATTAAATTTATATTCCGGCTATTTCCCTAAGAGGGGACAGCTCTGCTCAGCACTGAAAGCAGAAACCACAGGCCTGCGGTGAGCTAGGGAGTGCTGGGGACGGAGACGGGTCCAGGGTCCCCAGCCAGCCGCCCCCCACCTGCCGCCCTTCGCGTTTGCCACGGCTACTGAAAGGGCTGCTGACCAAAACGTAGTGAAAAAAGGGGAAAAAATGAGCTAGAAATAGGTGAGTGAAAGAGAGACGTCACAGAAAACGAGAAAGAAAGTGAAACCTCCTCCAAGAAGAGGCAAAATCCGAGAGCTGCCATTTGTGGTCTCAGTAGCCTCTTCAAAGCTACAAGTGTTCCAGGTCTGGGAGGGTATCTGTCTCCTCTTCCTGAGAGCAGAGCCTGGCATGCCCGGGACGCCGGCCTGAGACGTGGCTCCTGTGTCCAGCAAACACTCCTGGTTCCAAATGTTGTCACTTTCCGCTTTAGTAGTTGGTATGACAGATGCTGCTCAGGTGGCAGAGAAATTTGGAATTGCTGCTGGGTGATTTGTGTTTCTGTTCTTTTGAAAGAAAAATCACTGTATCATGAGGTGCAAATGTCATCTCCCTCCGTTTTCCCTGCAAAAACACGAAGACATTTGCCCAGAAGTGATGTTTTCAAATCCACATGGTCTACGTCCACTCAGACGTGGACTGAACAGTCGAGTGACTTCTGACATGAAACGGCCTCATTTTAAGAGGAGACCAGTGCCGACTCCTGTCTGCAGCCAGGGCAAGAACAAACGGTGTGAACCTCTCCGAGTCTTGTTTGGTGTTTGCAAATGTCCCCGTCCTGACTCTCGTTCTCCTTGGAGGACGCTCCCTCCCCAGGCCCTGGCTGCCTGGCCCGGCCTCCAGAGCTGGCAGGAGGGACAGGCGCAACTCTGCAATCTCGGGTGGGACACTGGGCCTGTCCTCTGGGGTTTGCTTGGCGGAGTTCGACGACCCTGGGGTCACACATCAGCACAGGTGTAGCCAAGTTCACACCTTCCCTCGCACGCTCAGCCTCTTGCCTGCTGTGTTAGCAATCACGCGGAAGCAAGCCAGCCTCCACATGTCCCGTGTATGCGTGTGGTCACATGTGCACACACATGTGAGGGTCAGGGGCTGGTGTGGCCATACCTCCACCGTGAACAGGATGCTAGCAGTGATATTCACGGGTTTACCCGTGTGCCTGCACCGTGCAAAGATCCTGGTGTGCCGGTGTGTGCCTGGGAGACCAGGAAATGCAGAAGCACGGCACACACACGACTCCTGCAGCCACCAGAGGCACTTCCAAGCGGGACACGGGGCGGTGTGAAGGCAGGCGAGTGTGCAAGGCTGTGAAGTAAACTGCTTTGTGACATGTTTTTATGACATAATTATATTGATCTGAAAGACACTCACCCAGAACCACCACCTCTTATACCCCAAGAAGAAAGCCCGGGCCTGTATAATCTTTTCAATCACTTGATATTCATAGTCTTACTCAAAGGTCCCTGCATATGTCATGTGTATAATGCCAATGCAAAACTGGGCCCGCCGCACTGCCTGCAATATGCTTCAATAAGGCAATTTTCTCGCTGCCTAAGAACATCAGCAGGGTGCGATCCGGAACAAAAACAGAGTATGACATCTTATTCAAGCACACATCTGGAGGACAAAACTATACTTTATTAAAGGAAAATGGGATTTCAGGATTGTTTTGACAAGCGGTGAGCACGCACCTCTGTGTACACCAGGGCGGCGCGGAAGGCTGAGGCGCGTTTGCAGCCCTCGTGAGCCGCGCTGCAAGACCCAGAGGAGCCGGGTGGCCCCGGTTCCGGAGCAGCCCTGTGAGCCCCGGCACCTGTTTTTGGTTCGCGTTTTTGCTTTCTTGGTGTTCCCAGTCAGGGCGTCGTGAGTTCCTCCGCAGACGATGCGGGTAACTTTCTTCCCTTGTAAACGTCCCCAGTGACGACGCTTCCTTTATTTTCTAGGGTCATCCTAACTTTCTGTTTGTGCGGGGAAAAGAGCACATTCTTTGACCTTCTTAAACCAACGTAAGCATTGAGATTTAAAATAAATACCGAAAATAATGTCAGATGTTAAAATACCAGCTGTGCTGAAACACTTGCCTCCTTTAGGCCACCTGCTTTTATAGCTTCCTGCATTTTTTTTTTTTTTTTGCCCCTTCAGAGCTCACTGGGGATTTCAGACCCTGTCCCTGATTTCCACGGGTGTCTTCCCAGATTTCCACACCAGAATGGTCAAAGCTCCCACCAGTTCAGTTACACCGAGCAGCGTGGACCCCTGGGGTCATCACCTCGCACGTGTGTCTGTGAGCACCACGCCGGGCGGGGCAGGCACGTGGCCTGGCTCCCCCCCGGACGCGCAGGGCGCACCCTGCAGCTCAGCCACGCCGTGTCCCTGCCCCGGTGACAGCGCCCACTCGGTGTTTTCTTTTACTCTTTAGAGAGAAAGCAGAGACTATTATTTCGAGACAGGGTAAAAAATGTCAAAAATAAGATCTAGCCAAATTAAACATTAGGGAATTTATTGACTAGGGAGGAGTAAAGATGGTAAAAGATAAAAAGTTTTGTGTCTTATTGCACAAAACAGGCACAATTACAATCCTGGATTTTTCAACAATGAAATTGTTTTTAAATGACCAGATTTTGGTTCTACCTTATTTTCAGAAATCTTTCTGTCATTTGGCCAATTTTATGGGGGCGGAGAAGGAATTGCACTAAAGAGTAAATTTTTAATATCGAAACTGAAATACATCCCCCTGCTGAGTCCTGTGGTGATGCTGCCTGTGAATGGAGCAGTTTGGGGCGATCACAGGCTCAAAAATGCCTAAAGGTTCTCCGTCAGTGCGGTCAGCGACGCAAACCTTCCCAGCCACTGTGCTCTGCGGAATTTGTGCTTAAGAGTACCAGGAAGCCGGTCGTTCCTTGTTTATCTTAAAACAGATGCTTGGAGATGACTCGTCGGCCGACAGCAAGTGACCGGACTATTGTGTAGCTCAACAATAGTGGGCGGAAGTGCTGGGAAAGGGAATGTTTCAAACACAGGCTGCCAGCGTTTGTAGAAAAAGAAGCTCAGGCCCTTTTATTAATAATATAAATTCAGCACCAAATAGGGATAAAGGGTCGGGAATTGGGGGGGAGGGGCGGCCCGGCTCTGCAGGCCCCGCGCCTGGCTCAGCGGGAGTCGGAAGGCATCGTATCGACGCCTGCCTCCCGCTAATCCCCCGCGATCCATACTGTGCACCGTGCTGCTGTTGGTGCACGTTCCAAATGCCCGTCATGGAGAAGGGAAATGTCACCGCGAACGGCAGCTTCGACTGCAGGCTGAGCCCCAGACGAGCGCGAGGCACCGAGGGCTGCGGACCTTTGACTGCTCTCTGGTGTCCCCGGGAGAGAGGACAGCGAGGATGCTCATGTCCCTGGCTTTGCCCCCCAAGTCCCCGTTTGTGTAGCCTTGTGACATTCTCGTTAGCAAAACACAAAAGCACTTTTGGTTTGCAGTCTGTGCAAGGAAAAAAACAAGGTTAAGAGATGGTTTATGAGCTGAGAGGAGCCTCAGAGACAGACTAGAGCCTCTTCCCTGTTTGCTGGTCCAGACGGGCCCAGTGCTGGTGCCACCCGCACGACCCAGCACGGAGCTCCAGGGGGACAGGTCAGCGAGGGACACGCAGAGACGCAAGCCTGCCTTCGTAAACCCAGCTCGATGCTGTTCCCCACAATCTGCAATTTTTCTGCGTTCAATTCATTACAAAATGTATTCCCGCATCAAAACATAGAATATTTTGCAGAATGTATTTCCCAACAGATGTATAGGAGCAACATTAAAAGTTAACTTTATCACAGCCGCACAATTGGACTGAGGTTTTGCTCTTTTGATTAGCTTTATGTAAGATTGCAGCAATGTATGTGAAGGCTTCCATTAGAAGAAAACACATTTTTAAAAGAATGCTCAAATGATGACTGTTACCTCCACTTTTTAGCACTAACTTTCCTGTTTCTCAAAGATAGTGTCTTACTCCCATCAGCACTCAGCCTGCCCTCAGGAAGCTGGGAGTCGGGGCGTTTCCTAAAGAGAGGCACAGTGCAGGTGTGATGCCTGGAAAGGTTACTGCAGGACCCCGCGGGGCTGAGGAGGAGGGGGCAGTGGTCTTCCCAGCGCTGTGGCTGGGAGGGACGAGGCTGTGGTGCTTCCTCCGGGCAGCAGCCCACTGCCCAGCTCCCCACTCCCCGCCCGCAGCCCTGTGCCCGGCCCGAGCTATGCTCACCGCGTGTCCCGAGCCCCACAGCGCGTGGCCTGGGTGCAGAGACAGACGTGTGGTGAGGTCAGGGCGGAGCCTGCTCTGCACAGCACTGGCACCAGCGACTTCCCTAGTGCAGGTGCATGACAGGTGCCCAACGCCATCGGACAAGCAGAGGCATAAAGGACCCAAAAGCTGCACCAATCAATAAATGCAAAGCCACATTGTCACACTCGGCTGTGTCCCTCTAGACCTTAGCCCAGGGCTGTGAATTTGCGTAGCCTCGCGACAGCTCACCCAGGTTCCACACTGGACCCGGCTGTGTCCCCGACACACGGTGCCCCCCGAGCCCGTGCGATGACCACAGTGCAGCGATCGCTGTGGAAATGCCTGAGTGTGAGCAGCTGCGCTGACCGGTGGAGATCCCATTTTCGCAAGTAAAAATTATTTGGTTGCATGTCAGAAATAAATCATAAAAAAACAAGCAAATGATATTTAAAAAAAATGCTTTCTGCTTTTGAATCTAGTGAAGAAATGTGTCCTTTAGAAAATGTGTTCCAGAATCGTATTATTTCATCCTCACGCCGTGTCACCTACCGCCGGTTCTTAACCCGGGAGCTCACGTGGGGAAGGGCCGGCTCAGCACGGACCGCACTGGGAACCTCCTGGGACGGAAGTTCCCGACCCACCGCGCACTGACGGCGCCTTAGCAGGAATGGGCTTGTTAAGGGACTGTTTTTAACCTTCCAAACCCTTTGGTTGAAATTACAATCCCTTCCTCTCTGAGATCAACCTGCTCTCATCGAGCAAGGGGAACGGTTGTGTTTTGAACCCTGGAACGTTCCTGTAAAACCTGGCGCTTGCCTGAGTTCAGTCGACATAGCGTCCGCGATCCTCGTCCTGTCCGCGGTCCCACCCTGCGTGGCAGAATCGGCGCGGTTTTCCGAGGCGCTGCGCACAGGTCGGGACAAGCCGTGGGCGCCGCGGGCTGCGGTAGGTTAGGAGGGGCGGTCCGCGGGTCTTTGGCGTTCTGCGCACTCGGGGACCGCGGCGTCTCCCTTTTCCTCTCTGTGCCCTGGGGCTCGTCCCCCGCCAGCTGCTTCCAGAATTTTGAGCAAGTCAGCGTCGGGGCGGAGGCGAGCTGAGGTTCTGTCCCGCCGGGCTGCTCCCCTGGCGCTGCCTGAGCTCTCTGGGGAGGACCAGGACACCTGGGATGGAAACGCCGGCTGAGATGCCCAGACGTCACTGTCTGCCGTGCGCTGTGTGTGTCACCTGCACGTCTCACTGGGCGCTGGCGGGACGCTGCCTCCACCGCCCTGCCCTACCTTTCCTGACCTCCCAGGCATGGACACTGTCACCACCCAGGTGCCGGCTCACTTCCGCTGACGGCGGAGCCAAGACTAACTGCCCTGCTCCAACCCTCCCACAGCGCGTCCAGTTGGACACCACACACCACACGCACCCCACAGACACATGACACAGACACCACACTATACCTACACCATACTCACATACCACACTGCATGCATGAGCACACACCGCACACATGAGCACACACCACGCAGACACACATGCACAGACACTGCACTATACCGACACCATACATCACACACCACACCGCATGCATGAGCACACACTGCACACATGAGCATACATGAGCACACACCACACAGACACATGCACAGACACCACACTATACCTACACCATACATCACACATCACACCGCATGCATGAGCACACACTGCACACACTGCACACATGAGCACACAGCACACAGACACACATGCACAGACACCACACTATACCTACACCATACAACACACACCACACTGCATGCATGAGCACACATTGCACACATGAGCACACATGAGCACATGCTACACAGACACACATGCACAGACACCACACTATATCTACACCATACTCACACACCACACTGCATGCATGAGCACACATGAGCACACAGCACACAGACACACATTCACAGACACCACACTATACCTACACCATACAACACACACCACACTGCATGCATGAGCACACATTGCACACATAAGCACACACCACACAGACACACATGCACAGACACCACACTATACCTACACCATACATCACACACCACACCACATGCATGAGCACACACTGCACACATGAGCACACACCACGCAGACACACATGCACAGACACCACACTATACCTACACCATACATCACACACCACACCGCATGCATGAGCACACACTGCACACATGAGCACACATGAGCACACACCACACAGACACATGCACAGACAGCACACTATACCTACACCATACATCACATACCACACTGCATGCATGAGCACACACTGCACACATGAGCACACAGCACACAGACACACATGCACAGAC